>LD688932.1:5141255-5161916 GCA_003118335.3 Papilio memnon
GCACAGTGATGTTTCCTCACCTTACCAGTCGCCGCATTCTGTTGACAGTGATTCGCCATTTTCACCAGAGTTTAAGGTATTAGTTTAGTATTTCATCATCATCATCATCACCTCTAGGGCGACTTAAGTCACTATACGTCCCCACCGAGAGGCTTCGGAGCCTACCCTAAAGTTAGGGTGACTATGCCATAGTCAACCACGGCACGTTGCATCACGATGTTTTCCTTCACCGTAAGAACATCGGGTAAATTATGTACATATGAAAATTCGAAAAATCGAAAATCATATTGGTACATGGCGGTGGGATTCGAACCCAAGACCTGTAGATTACAAGTCAAGTGCTTAAACCACTGAGCCACCGACGCTATAGTTTAGTATTTATGTATTTGTAATTTTTTTATTTTGTCTTTGTCTCGGTAGAGTATCACTTTACACCACCTTTTAAGGTTATATTATTTGTTTCATATAAAACATTTTGCATTACTAGCAATAAGATACCTACAGGGTTATCTTTTTTAATATTCATTTAATGATAATCTCTGCAAAATTTATTTTCAAAGCACTGTGATTTAACATTTTTTTTTATACATAAAAGGGATAAAAAAGTATTGGATACATAATTAGATCTTATTCCAAAGCATTACAGGTTTAAAAGATATTTTTTTACGATTTTCAGGTTGAGGACAAATATTCTAAAGTGGTTATTGGAATGGGTGACCACTCTAGGCTAGCGCTTTGTGCATTTATGGTTGGTTTGATTGCTTTTAATCCATTCAGCGCTTTCTTCGGAGCTTTCATGTTTGAATCAACATCTACCGTTTATTCAACTAGAATTGATCAGAGAAGAATATTGTCAGATGAAAATTATGGTAAGTAACCTTTTAATACGACAACTTAGTTATTTTTTCGAAAATGAAAGAATAGGTTATTTATTAATTTATTAATATCTATACATATAATAAATTTGGAGTGTCAAATTCCAGATTTCCGGAAGATGATGAATTTGCGTTGCTGATAACGAAAATCGTATTGAATTTTTTTTTTGTCTGTCTGTCTGTCTGTCTGTCTGTCTGTCCGCAAGTCGCGTTTGTTCCGGGTAATCTCTGAAATGGCTGGGCCGATTTCGACCCGACTTTCACTGAAGGGTAGCTGAAATAGACAGGCATATTATAGGCTACTTTTTATTAAGATAAATTGATCGTCGCGGGCAACAGCTAGCTCGCAATAAATAAAAACTACAGTTGTAAATTTTTATTTTATTTTTCAGGCTCAGTTGGAACATCCTGGGGTCCATGGTTCTTTAACAATTTCTTTATATATTTACTGAACTTTGTGGTACTTGCTTTGTGCCTTATAAAGTTGTTGGTATATGGAGACTCTGTTCCGAAATCGCAGTCGAAAGAAGCCGGTCTCTTTTACAAACATAAACATCAAGCGGATAATTTTTTAAAGAAGGTAAGGTAATTGATATTATCATTACCTTCGTATTTTGAGATACCTGAAGGATTTTTAGTGTTTATATTGATAGTTATATAGAATTACCAAAGATATTTAAGTAATATATAAAAGAGGCATAGTGAACAAAATTTTTTTTCACCAATACTTTCTCTGAAAGGTACTGTATCAGTTGACAAGTTTAGTACATCATCTCGGATCCTTGTATTGACATGTAATAAAACATTTTACAAAATTATAATTTTCATTTTATTTGATTAAACTAAAGTAGTATAAAATATATAATCTACATATTATCTAAGTATTTAGAAATTATTCTTAATTTTAAATGACATAAAATCGTATGTCATCTATTATTTAACTTAGGGCGACTTAAGTAACTGTCGCGCGGAGCTGCACGCGGCGCTGAGCGTGTGCGGGCGCAGCGTGCAAGCGGGTACGCGCGCCGGGCTGGCCGCGTTGGCCGCCGCCGCGCTCCGCCAGCTGCTGCAGCGCCTGCCGCTCGCCGGTAGCCTCGCCGCGCGCGCCGGCGACCTCTGGACTGACAGGTAGCCGCCGACTAAACGCTTTGTCTACCCTTAATGTACAGTCCTATATGATATTCGTGTCCATTCGTCGTTAAATTTTTTTTAATATTTAAGGGACTAAAGTGTACAGGTTTCTAAAGTTTTGTAAATGTATACAAGGTTTGTACAGCTGACTGTACAACAGAAGAAAAGTGCAAATTAAAGCCCCTTTTATATCAATTTCCGTTTTCCACTCCATTTTATATGATAACGGTATAGGCAAAACAACTAGAATTGGCCTCGGGCAAACACTGAAGTACAAAACGCGAAATTATTTCGACTTATCGCCTGTATGCGGTCGTAATTGCATCGATGTAGCGTACCGTCCTACAACAACTAATGCTGTGGACTGTACTAATGTTTACTAAATAAATTACAATTTCAGCCCCGCAAGGCGAGCCACCCGGCACTGGGCGGCGGAGGTAGCGAGCGTGTCCAACAGGCTGGCGCAGCTGGAGATCCTGTCCAGTCACCGGGGCCGCAGCGAGCGCGTGCTGCTGGCGCTGCAGGCCATCAACCTGGCGGAAGTCGCCGGCAACAGGCACCTCATGTCCGACACCTACGTCACCGCAGCACTCGTCTTTAAGGACTACGTTCCTAAGATCGGCAATTGGTTGTGCGGGTGAGCTTCCACAGTTTATAAGAACGTTTTAATAGGAAATTAAAAACCTATCCATGTATCGCTATATAGATCTACCGCTTAGGACGTCGAACAGAAAGGAGCGACAGACAGCTTATTACACAGTCTTACATAAGCATCTTAACCCTCCCTCCCAAAAAATAAAGAAAGTTATGTTTATCTTTGATTTTCAATCTGTGGAAGCTTTAATCCTAAATCATGAATCTTTTTTCTAAAATGTCAACGTCAGTGTCAATATGAATACATGTGTTTTATATTGTTAAGAGAAATAGGAAGATTTAATATCTTTTCTATATGTAATTAAAGAAATATCTGCATAAGAGTACAAATCATCTTATGTAGATATAGATGTAGACATGTTCCCTTGTATCAGGTATTACCTGCGGCAGTGCGGGTGGTGCGCTGCGGGCGCGGCGGGCGCGCACACGCAGACGCCGGTGCGGCTGCGCTGGGCGGGCAGCGCGCGCGGCCAGCAGTTCCTGCGCACGCGCCGCTGGAGCTACGAGCGCGCACCGCACGCGCCGCACGCGCTGCTCTCCCGCCTGTACAGCCCTGCCGACCCGCTCGCCTACGCCATGCGGGTTAGTGCGACACAACTACACAATCAAACTAAACCCTGTTTTTTAATCACAGCGTACAATGACAGTTTTTTTCTGTATAGTGTTGTACCTATCATACCGGTTTTTTAAACCGTAACTTTCATCTCTATTAGACGCTTAAAAGAATGTTAAAAATGTCCAAAAACACTGTTTAAGATTTATAGTGATAAATGAATTACTGTAATGAATATACACCTATGACTAGTTGTATAATTTATAATTAGTTACTAATAATAAAATAAAATTGTGTTTCCTTCATTATATTGTGACGTCATAGCTCTTCAATCCGAGATTAAAAAATCTGTTCTTGTTGAAAAGTACGTAATTGTTTACGTAAATAAGTGTCAGGGACTTGTTGAAACGTGTTTTATGTATGCAGGCGTACCACGTGGAGGTGCTGCAGCAGAGCCTGCAGATGCTACTGAGCGCGGACGAGCGCTGCAGCACGCGCGACGTGCTCGACCTGCTCAAGCTCATACTGGACGACGTGTCCACGGACGCGCCGCAGCACACCGGTCTGTACCACTCATACCATTTTCTTCAACATATGTGTGCCAAATCTTTTTTTTTATATCATAAGGTAACAAACGAGCAAGCGGCCACCTAAATCGGCCAAAATGGCGAAGCTACCGCTGTTCATAGACATTCGCAATTGCAAAGTTGCCTTAGACGCACGTAAAGAGGATGTTTTGACTTCCTATGCGTCGCCCCCACCGTCAAAACCACTTTCCTTTCCCATCCTATCCTTATAAGAAAAGGGTGAAAAGGCAAAATTACTAAAATTAGGCCTCCGGCACACACTCGGACTGTACGCGGAATTGCTTCCACTTCACGCCTGTCTTTTGTGTGGTCGTGGTATTACACCAGGCGAGCTGGCCCTACAGCGCGAAGATGTTAAAGCGGATTCTACTGTTAGAAGTGGAAGCTCTAGATCTATTAGTTTTGGAGATACTTTACAAACAAACATGTATCCATTTAAATTTACAATATTATGAAGTTGGTGGTAATATGCAGGTTGCTGGGACCCGGTGATGGAGTGGTGGGCGAGCATAGTGGGCGTGGCGGCGGCGTGGCTGCTGGGCGGGGCGGCGCGCGCGGCGCAGCTGGCGCACCGCCTGCACGCGCTGCCTGAACACCTCGCGCTGTGCGAGGACCCTCTGCCCAGGTGACTAGCTACACTACTATACACAATTATACATTTTTACATTTCATTAAAAAACGTTTTCTTTTTATTTGAAGACTAGGTTTCGCCCGCGATTAAGTCCGCGTAGAATTCTTGTGTGTGTGGAATGTGTTCTTCCAGACTATCCTCTATGCCTATGCTAAATTCCATCGACATCCGTTCAGTAGTTTAGGCTACAAACTCTAACAAAAATCCATCTATCCATCTAAACTTTCGCATTTATAATATTAGAAAAATAATGCTCTTGTTGATGGAACAACCTCCAGTTCTCCCCATCTTGTGTCTCCTTATCTTGGATATTTTTGGGGTAAATTGAGACTTGATTCTCTTGCGAGTAGATTATATTACGGTAATGTGAATTCTTAAATAGCTGTATTTTTAAGAATTAGGGAATATAAAACTGTAATAAATAAAGAAAAAAATATACTAGTTAAAAATAAATAAAATTATGTACCTCATCGTTCCGCCTGATTCAGATTTTTTGTATTTAATATGATCCGCGTAAACTTTGCTCCGTCACACAGCGGCGGAGTACTGTTAATATCTAGTGTTGAAGATAAAATTATTGCCATCGTCATTTTAGTGAACAATCGATTGTCTCGCATCGGAATTCGAAAATAAAACGAATGATCTAATAATCGGTCAGCAATGCTCATTGTTGAATGGATGCGCTTCTCACAGACGGAGTTAGAATTTCTAGTTGGATATTGTTTTATAAACAGTCGCATAGTTTATAGGTTTGGTTATTATAACTATTGTGTTAAGTAATAACAATGTGTCAGGGCGCTGCACGCCGCGTACAAAAGCCGGCGCGGCCTGCTCAGCCTCGCGCACTGCCGACATGACCGCCTGCGGGAGACCACCGCGCACACCATACTCAAGGTGCGTTACTACTTCTAACATTTCACGGTTTTCTTTATTGTTTTATCTATATAGTGTCATTAATGTGATGTGATCTTTTCTACTGTGGTTATTTTATCGGGAACAATAAGAATTAATTCATAGATTTTAAAATTCAATTTATAATTATTATACATATTCTAATGTTATATTCTTTAGCATTTTTCCCATATTATTTTATCAATTGTGTAATTAAATGTATGTTCTGAATGCATTGTATGAGTTTATTATTAAAAAAATATGTTGTAAACTATGGTGGACTTGGATACGTGTTATAAATCAAATACCAAATGATATTTAAAAGAGAATATTATTTTTATGCTATCTAAAGAATAAATATAAAGATTTTTTTATTGATGGTTTAGCAAAAATATTAATTGAATTTAACAAATATGTCTCGGTCTTGTAAGTTAACACTTTAAGCGCTACTTTGAGTAGGTGGGTAGTTTAATTTATATTGAAAAAGTGGCAGTGAATGTGTTAATTATCATGCTAGGTACATATTTAACCTTTTTTATTCTGTATAGATGTGTGATATTGCTGGAGCCCGACTAGCGGATTCGTTGGCGTACTATTGCTGCAGAAAACCAACGCAACTTATGATGGTAAGATAAAATTCCTTATATTTTATATGTTTTATTAATTTAGTCTCGATATTTGTATCAGAAATAGTAGCATTTGAAATTGTTCTGTGGTTAAAATAGTGCTAGAATTAAAGATATTTTATTTGTTTTACTGCGCTTTTTTAATTTGATAGCTATATTTATTTTGACAGTTTTTTTTATTTAGCTTGGCTGGAGACGTTTGTTGTGGAGGCGGCTGTTGACTATTGCGGGAGTGCATTGTAGTTGCATTGCACTTGTTACCGTTTTTGTGCAATATTACTACAAGGCAATTCTCGCTTTAGTTGCTTTCATCGTTTTCGTTTTTTATTTTGCTGCAAGTTATGCTGATTTTTTCTGTGTGTTTTAAGGTGTTTTATTGCAAGGTTTTTATTTTATAACTGTTATCACTGCAGCCTTCAGATATCACAATATCGTGTTTGTAACGCTATTTATTGTTCTTGTAAAGATTATTATAAGAAAAAGTAAGTGTATTTCTACTGTTATTCAAAATTCAAGGACATCTGGACGCCTAGTACAAAAATTTGGTAGTACGAAGTACTAGTACAAAGTATTGGTAACGTCATCAACAAAATGTATTAGATTTGTTAGTGCAATTTTGGTCCCGTTGAGCTGCATAAATTTAATAAAAATTTTGTCGATTACTCTAGGGACACTTTCCTCAATCGAAAATTTGTACTAAGTGTAATGAAATGCACAAGACTGATATTTTATTGTACCCTAAAAATGGACATAAAATATTATACTGCATCACTCGGTCCCTGAAAGCCTTGAAGAAAATTTGGTTAGAGAATTTTCTTTTATGTATAATGGAGCATAGATATTTAAATGAAGCTGTTCTATGTACTGTCAGTGGTACTGTGTACTGTCAGTTGATGCAGATGGTACTGTGTACTGTCAATTGATGCAAGTGTTGTGTATTATTAGCCGATGCTAGTGTTACTGTGTACTGTCAGCTGATGCAAGTGCTGTGCTGCGACTGGGTGCTGGAGGTGCGCGCGGGAGTGTGGGAGGCGCGCGAGGGGGCGGAGGGCGCGCCGGCGCCGCACGCGCAGCTGCAGGCCTTCCAGCGGGACCTGCACTCGCTGAGGAGGCTTTCGCAGACGCTGCCGGTCAGTCTCACCTTTCTACTAGTTATCATAGTTAAATTATAGTCGTATCGATGAATTAATATAAACATTTAAAGAAGCACTCGATAGACAGTTCAATTAAAAAGTTTGCAGTGTCTATTTAAAGTCGAAAAAAATCCAGATTTCTAAATGACTGGGACGATTTTGACTGAACTTTTAATGGCTAGCTAACATGCAGGCATTATAGCCTACTTTTTTTTTATTCCGCGCTGTCTGAATTTGACGAGACTTTGGGGGGGACGGGACTGGAAGGTAGCTGATGCACGCGGGATTATTACAGACGACCATTTTTTTCCAATCCCTCAAACTTCGTTAGCGCAGGATTACAAAAAATCCTCGTAGCTCGTATTACATAATATAAACATGTGAAATGTACCATACAGAAAGTCAATAAAGATATTTGTTTGTATGTATTATGTTGTGTGCGTGAAGTGGGTGACGTCGCGCGTGCTGCTGCAGTCGGCGGTGTGCCGCATGATGGCGGGCGCGGCGCCGCGCCGCACGCAGCTGCTGCTGGACGGCAGTCTGCGCCCAAGGTTCAACCGCTCCTCCATCATATGCGGAAAAGGTATATACTTCATACTAATCTTACTAATATTATAAATGCGAATGTTTTCGTGTATAGATGGATGGATGTTTGTTACTATGTAGCAACAAAACGGCTCCACGGATCTCTTTGAAATTTGATATATAGATGGAGAATATAATCTGGAAGAACACATAGGAACCTATTAATGTTTATTTTAAATACACTTCTGTCTAACTGTTAAAATAAATGTAAAATATATCAAATGCCATTAATAAATAATAATCAATAAACTACCAAACTACCAAAGCTACCAAGAATAGTAGAAAATGGTAGAAATACAACTATGTGACGCCTGTGGCAACACAACGCTTCCGGGCGACACTCACTCAAGGACTCACTCAGCGACCGGCAACAAGAAACAAGCAAAACCGGCAGACGTCCGTCTGCCGTTAAATCCAAAAGTTTTCTAGTACGTATTTGTCCCCCCTTCTACCAAATTAATTCCAAATCAACATTATCAATAACACTAACTAAGCATAAATTTTAATTCTAAGCATTTAAAAAAAAATTAAAACGTATTTGCTTTGAGCCCCTCGTTCGACGTAATACTGTTGCAGAACGCGCGCTGGAAGGCGGCAGCGGGGAGGGCGAGCGCGCGGTAGCTCTGTACATGGCGTGCAAGCACCTGCCGGCCGGCGTGCTGGCGGCGCCGGGCGAGCGCGCTGGCATGCTGGCGCAGGCCGCCGCCGGGCTGGCGCGCGTCGGACACCGCAGCCGGCTGCCGCACTGCTACCACCTCATGAAGTCACTAGGCACGCTGCCCGCTGCACACTGACACACACATTTTTTAATTTCAGTCAGTAACTGGACTCAGGATAATAATCAATTAACCCGAGTCCACACGAGATATAGCTCCCATGTCTGATGGCATTTTTTCCCTCCAAAAAACATACGTCACTGAGCTACAGTTTGTGAATTTGAATGCAGGCCATTTTTTTTATTCCTGATCAGGCTAAAATGTGTCTCCAATTCTGTCGGCATTAAACACATTTATTATATAATTTGTTGAATGTAACTGGTTTAAAAATGTACACATTCTGTGATTAATAGGGATAAGTGTAATTAATATGGTAAAAGCTTTTTGAGGTTGTATTTTAGTGAGCAACTTAATTGGTAATTACGATCAGCAAAAATGAATAAAACGCTGAGTGCAATAATAAGATATAATTAGTCAAAACATCCTTTTGCATACTTAATATGAAAAAAATCTTGGGATATAGTTTCTTTAAAATATAACCCCACTTTATCCCCCCACTCCCTTATGCTGCGCAGTAAAGGTAATCTAATTATTAAGTATATTTACTTTATCGAAGTAGCATATTAGTTATGTATTATATATGGATTTTTCATTATCATTAACAATGTAGTAAAGGCTAACTAAGGATATAAAAACCTTAGGGCGGGAGACGCTTCAATTGTATTCGATTGAATCAATCTTTAATGTTCTTTGTCGTAGTTGTATATTTTCCCAGAATTTCGAAGTTTTTATATTCCTGGTCACTAGGAACACTGTCAATAAGTTTTATAATAATTTTAGTCAGTGCCTTATATCTGCGAATTCAAATACCTATGATGAAAATACTTTAGCACGACTAATAGATATCGCTAGAAATTTACTCATTTTAAAGATATCATTTACAAATCATTTTGAAGATGTACTCAGAGAATATGTATTTTTTTAAAGTAGATCTTTAGATTATATCAGCAGAAACAATTTGTTTTTAGTAAATATCATGTTCATCACATGTTAATATTATAGCTTAAGTTATTTACGCCAAACATATATTTTTATTATTAAAATTGTATAATAATTATCATATTATTGTCAAACGAATCAAATCATGACATATGTTATTTATAAAATAGGATAAGATATAATGAAATAATTTTCTTGAACAAAATCTTGTATTATTTTACTTTTCATCACTTCATCGTAATTAGGAAAACAAAAGAACGGATTAATGAAAGATTTTGCATAATTCGAATAGACTACATTCTTCATTGCCTTGAACTTGTTGGCAAGAAAAAGTATTTAACTAAATGTAACTTAAAGATTAGTTATGAGATCCAAATTTTTAATAGTTGTTTCAACAACTATCTACACATTTTAAAATTAAGAGTCACTTTTTCATCTGGTTTGTTGTGATAGTTTTTGCAATTAAAATGACTTAAAAGTTTCGTAACCAGGCCATTAAAAACATTGTCAAACTCGAATTTGTCAATGTCAAAGAATTAAGCATCTGACGTTTCCGGCTGGTTGTTAATTTTCAACAATTACAATTGTCCTGTATTATTTGATAATTTCCTAATATTCAGATTACAGGTAGGAGGAATTTAGTTACTTTTAATAATAAACGTCAAGATTTATAGAAGTTCACCTACTAATAATCGACTTACTACTTAGTGCAACATAGTGAGATCACCGCCAATAACACATCGCAATGGTAAGTCCGATTAAAGGTTTAGTCAATCATTTACTGATTATATTTATCAGAAATATTTGATTGTACAGTTTATTTAAATATACTATATACTAGCAATATCGTCAGATATGCCCCATTGTATTGTATTTGTAATCTTCGGGGTTGCTTTTATATTTAGAAACGTAGAAACATTTGAAAGAAATATTTGCTTTTATGTTATAGACAACGAATAATTCACAGAAGAAAAGTATGAACTCAAATAATGCTGCACCAGGTGGTGTACGTAAGAAGTCAGGTCCTAAGTTTGAATTGACCGAGGAACAGCGCCGAGATATAAAAGAAGCATTTGACTTGTTTGATACAGAAAATACAGGTAAAATTGATACCAAAGAATTAAAAGTGGCGATCAGAGCCCTTGGTTTTGAGCCCAAGAAGGAAGAAATCAAAAAGATGATTGCAGAAATAGATAAGGGTGATGGGAAAATAGCATTTGAAGATTTTCTCGATGTAATGACTGTAAAAATGGCTGAAAAAGATACTAAAGAGGAAATTATGAAAGCTTTTAAGCTCTTTGATGATGATGAAACTGGTAAGATAGAATAATTCTGTTGCTTTAGACTAAAATTATCTTAAATCACAATTTTTAATTCTTTTTTCCTAAAGACCAATAAGATTTACTCAAACATGTTTTAGAAATACGCAATTATTTACTCAAATCTACTTTTAATGAATAAATTCTGAGATATGAAATATTATTCTTATTTCAGGCAAAATTTCCTTTAAAAACTTGAAAAGGGTTGCAAAGGAGCTTGGTGAAAATTTGACAGATGAAGAGCTCCATGAAATGATAGATGAAGCGGACAGGGATGGCGATGGGGAAATTAATCAAGAAGAGTTTTTAAGAATAATGAAAAAAACTAGTTTGTATTAATTTTAGGAATTCATCCATTTTCTTAATTTATAACATTAATTAGTAATAAAAACGAATAGGAAAAAGCCTAATAGATCTATTCACAATTCTCAAAGAAATGTTTATTTTTTGTTGTATTGTGTATATTTAAGGTTTTAGTTTTAAAAATGTGGCTTAAGTAGATCTTTAAGAATTGATTTTATTTTATACATGTTTTTTTTTCTTTAAATACGAAAATTCGATGTATATTTGTTTGTATACAGTGAAAATCAAATTGTAGTACTTTTCCCACCAAAAAATTAAATTGAGTTTAAATAACATCATTACTAAGAAACCTGTTAACAATTTTAAAGTAAATAAACAAACATAAAATTTCCTATTAAAATAGTTCACATTTTATGAAATGTTAGCTTATTTGGTGATTGTTCAACTCCAATGATGATTTTATAATGAATAGTTCTTAGTAGCTAATTTACAACTCAACTTGGACATTGTGTCTCATAATCAGAAATGCCAAGCATTGAATGTTGTAAAGCCTAAAACATTTAAGTTGGTCAAACAGATGTTAGTTGGTATTTTATACTGCCCGTTCTACTTACAAGCCACAAATCTATTTTTGTACACCATTTGTGCTTTTTACTCTATTTATCGCACAAATATAGATTAAAAATTAACTTATAGAATAAGAAGTTAAGAAATCTGTTGCAAAACTATTTTACACACTGTGATAAATGTATTCATTTTCTTTATATATTGTAAGCACCAATACAGCTTTTTATGTATCTAGTCACATTCCAGTTTATTTTAATAATTTTTCGTTCATAAATTAATTTCTTCATTATTGGGATAAGAATTAAATAACAACACATTGTCTATGTCTAAAGTTTCTAGTAGATTGTAAGTTTTACTTTAAGCTGATCACTGGCATTTAATAAATTTCACCTGAAATATTTTTTTTTGTAGTGTTCTATTGGAGAATTTTAAATAAATTATTAAAGTAAGTTTTTGATTTTAATATTTTAAAATATGCTTTTATGTAATGATTGATAATCGCCATGGAGTGAGAAATATATAATAAAATTTGAAGAAAGTTAAATATTGTATCATGCAATTTACACACATGTATGCAATTCAGCGCAATCAGTAACTGGTAATTGGATCAAATATAATAATGACAATTAGGATTGGTGAAACTAAATAAAAATTCATAAAGAGTATGCCTTGCGGTAGACCTAACATGAAAATGGTTTGATTAAAAAAAAACATCTATATAAGAAAATGTTTATTTCACAGTACAAAAACAGGAACATATAAAAATGATTGAGATTTCCCCTTATAATTTATAATTAGAAACATAATACCTAAGCAGATCTTTCCACCACAGTACCTTCTGGTTGCCCAAAATAAGCTTTAGAACACATTTTCACAAAAAGACCAGTTTCTACAACTCCGGGTATCATTTTTACAAATGCACTAACATCTTCCCAATCCAGACCTTGATTAGTAAACATCCAATCTAAAATAAAGTTGCCATTATCTGTGACAACCGGTCCGGCTTTTGCTATTGCAGCCCGTAACTTTATTTCTCCGCCATAGTTTTGTATTATTTTATTTCTAATTGGAACATAAGCCATAGGAATCACTTCTATAGGTATGCCCTTCTTATACCTATCACCCAGTTTTACAGAGTCCTTGGTGTAATCAGCTATGACTACAAGTTTCTTTGAACATGATGCAACAATTTTCTCTTGTAACAAACATCCTCCACCACCCTTTATCAAAGTCATGTTTGAGTCGACTTCATCTGCGCCATCAATTGTAACATCTATCACAGGATTTGTCTCAAGTTCTCCGAGCGTGAGATTGTGTTTTATAATGAGTTGTTTGGCTTGGAACGAAGTTGGTATACATATAACCTTAAGATTTTCGAGTTCAACTCTTTCCGCAAGACGTTGTACTGCATACACAACAGTCGAACCACTTCCCACGCCAAAGATGCAGTCACTTTTTACAAATTCGTCCACAGCTTGGAAAGCAGCGACTTGCTTTGCCTTTTCTAAAGACATTTCGTTTGCGTCAACTGACCGGCAACGAAATAACAATAGGTCTGTGAGCCTGATGCACCTCGTGAATCCGATTGCTCTGCACCTAAATAACATTCATTACATCTATTTTTAGGACTCTCAATTTAAACTTAACGATATACGTATACAGAGAAGAATTTGGCTTGGCTTTTGGACTTGAGCTCCGTGACTTCGGCAAAACTATTGCAGGTTATAAACTTGAATAGATTAAAAATATTTCTTAAAGTCAAAGTGGTTCCTAACTACAAAAATATGGCTAGTAATAATGAATGTTTAGACATAAAAGTATTTTAAGTGTTAAAGTGGATGTTAAGTTTCGTAGGAACTTTTAAAAATAAAATATGTACTTTTTAAAATACTCAACTTACTTTTCAGGTCGTATTTTTTGTTTATTTGTCGCAAGATATTCACTCAATTCACAAATATATTCATGCATGACAATTTATGAACGTTATCAAGAATATTAGTTAAGTAGTAGCACGTTCAATTTTTTAATAAACTTTTACAACAATACAAAAAAGTATTTAAATGTTATTTTTGTGTAACTTACTTCCTAGTCCACTTTGTAATTAACTTCGTAGTAATCTAATTGATAAAATTGGAGTGTCTGCGTGTAATATTAAAAAACTATCAATCATACACATGATGTATTTCATCATCATCATCACTAGCTCACTATACGTCCCAACCGAGGGGCTCGGAGCCTACCCTAAAGTTAGGGTGACTAGGCCATAGTCAACCACGATGTATTTGCGATACTGATAATAAAAAACGATATTTTATTTTTTTCTGTCAGTCTGTACGCAAGTCAGCATTAATTTCGGGTTATCTTTGAAACGGCTAGACCGTTTGGAAAGGTAGCTGATGTATGCAGGGGTAAGTTGGTCATATTACGTACCTTACATTCTTACTGTATTTCAATGTATTTTTTGTTGTTTTTTTTTGTCAAGCTTTATACATATCAGATTCTCGGTAAATTTATTTATAGTTTATGACCACCAATGATTAGTAATTAATGAGTGATTTACTATTACAATTATTATTCATATACATTAAGTTCTTCTGATAGTTCATTTAAGTTTTGAATCATCGTACTTTGATCGTTAAGCAGCTTTCGAACAATGGATAAATGCAATGATAAATCAAAATGTTCCGGTACTTTTCTGCTTTTACTATGAGATGACAAATTCTCCTCGGAAGCATTTTTCTGTGAATTTTTGACTGTACTCGCAGTAAGTACTACTGGTGTATTTGCTATAAGTGCTTTATCATTATTTTTTAATCGTTTTAGCTTCATATTCTGATATCGTAAACTTTTGACTTCATAAGTAACATTCTTAAAATCGTTTTCCAAAAGTTTCAACTTGTTATAGTAAAAGCGCGTTTTTTGTTCTAATTGCTCACATCTTTGACTCTCATTTTGATAATCAGCGTAATATTGACCACAATAGAAAAATATCAT
This sequence comes from Papilio memnon, assembly GCA_003118335.3. Classification (NCBI taxonomy): domain Eukaryota; kingdom Metazoa; phylum Arthropoda; class Insecta; order Lepidoptera; family Papilionidae; genus Papilio; species Papilio memnon. The sequence goes on from LD688932.1 coordinate 5,155,820, forward strand.
TTTTAATTTATTAAATAAACTAACATCTTCTACAGGTTCGTTACGAAGATTCTGTAATTTTTCATATCCCAAGTTAATCCAGCTATTAAGATTGTCGATTTTATTGTAAACCTTTATGTTTTCTTTCGTTAGGTCTTCAATAATTTGCTTCAATTTTGTATTGTCATCAATAACCTTTGCAGAATTGTTTTCTATGATTTCAACGAGTGTTTTCATTTTATCTGATTCTCTGTCCTTAGCTGACATAACGGTACTTGCTACGACTAGAAAAAAAAATTACTCATCATAGACATATATTTGGTAATTTTGAGTGTTAATTTTAGCGATTAATTTTAAAAATATTGTACTTACAGCAAGCGGTTTTGATTTTATCATTCAACTTTTTCATCTTCTTCCTCTTAGATTTTAAATTTTCTTTGCATTGTTTAACGATTTCAAATAGGTCATGGTCAGCGTTGGAATCTTGATCTTTGAAATGGAATCTAGAAAGTTCTTTAGTATAGATAAGGTAGACCGGAAAAGAAGCTCCAAGAAAGGAGCCCTTAAGATGAGTCTACTTGTATATTCTGGTAAAAGTTATGACGGTGACATTGATAGTCTCCAGTGCACCGTTGTGGTGACACATTCTGTATACACAGGTATCGATGGGAAACGATGGATAAGAAAGGAAAACTTATTATATCACTAGTACGTAAAATACGCGCTAGCCGTGGAGTTACAGAAACCGTAGCCCCTACTACTACTACTATATTACTAGTACATTTACCTTTGTAGTTCTCTTGTAATAGACGACAATGATTGTCGCATTACATTGTTGTCAACAATTTCAGCCTCACTTGGGACCATTTGGACACGTTTCTCTTCATTAGACATGTTAAAATAATTTTGGAGATATCAATTTATTATTAAGCAAAAATTTATATAAACATCAAATTATAATTTAAAAAATAATAACGTCAAATTAACTTTGACACTTTTAAAAGACAAAAAATATTTTTTTTAATAAAACAGGTTGCATTGAAAAGACTAAAAATTAACCTCCCCTTAATTCTTATCTACATTAAACGCAACATGTTTTTTTATTTGTTTGACCCGGTATTCCTCGTCATACTGGGTTGGTGTTATCATTCTTGAATTATGAAAAAGGTCATTGAGGCCCTATAGTTCGGAGATTGATAAGGTTGCGATGAAATGATTTGAGATGATATTACTTACTCAATTATTCGTTATTAATATTCTATAACAAATTAAGCACTTGACATTATTGAAAATACAAAAAGAGGCCTTGTAAAACATTCATTTTTGAAGCAAACAAAACTTAATCGTTTTATTTGAACGTGATAAGAATGCGAGGAACAAAAATAGTTTCCATGACCTTTACTATTTCACTGTGTAGGTAATAAACGCAGACCTATCTAAAGTTACGAGCATGCTATATTCAGTTGCGCCAGCCAATTTTCCGCCAAACGCCGGCCGGCGATCTGCTATTTCGTTTGTTCACGAGACAACTGCTTCGTGTGGTAACCATTTCACGCTCGATTTCTGTCCCGCCACTAAAAGTAGGGATGTAAATCTATATACCTTTTTAAACTTTTAATAAAGTGAATTAATAATATTGCATAGACTGTTTTTGTGATATCCAGTCATTTATTAGACCACTATTATCAATTGCTAATACAATAATCAACAAACAATTAACATGATAACGGAGCATTAAAATAGCGTGATGAATGAAAATGATTCGCCGATATATTCTAAAAGGATCCCGATCTTCTTACTTAGCCGTTATCCGCACGGTCGGTTTATTTCAATTTCCTTCATAAAAGACGCTATTCTCGGATTTGAAGTAGATTTATCATGGTCGGATAAAGCGGGCACTTTTTGTGCTTTTCTTGCGCCTGGATCTGACCCGAGATCTGTCCACTTAATGTGAATAATGGTGTGCGATGGAAAACGAATGCGGACATGAACACAAAAGACAACAATACCGAGCGATTTTCAAGATTTGATACAGGCCTGTGAGATAACAATCCATTGCGTGCCCGCTCGAGAGCAATGCTTCAGCCTATAGTATCGTATCATCTAATAACAGAGCATTACGACGAGCATGGGCCGTCCTAAATGTTATTGATTTAGTGTAATATATTCTATAGATGCAACTTTTAAATGAATGATAAGTCTGTGTTAAACAGGCATCAAAATAAAACATCTCCATATTATGTCAACTTAAGCCCGTCCACTTTTCAGAGCCGCGGTGTCAAGTGTGCAAGATTCCCTAATGATGAAGATGATTAAATAAATCTATGAAAAAAAAAATCTATAAAGTCGACGAGGGTCTTGTGGAAGCTATCGTATGAAAATAGGAACGAGAAAGTAATGCAAGACTACTGATACCTGCAACAAAATATTCCAAGCATGAACGCATCTAGAGAGATATTTAATACTTACCTTCATAGTGGAATCGAGGATCGAGATCAAGGCGATATCCGTGGAATGTGAGACGGCTAGAGATAATCGATTTGTGAAGAAGCTTGGAGCGGCGCGAGGGCTGCATTCTGGACGTAAGTATCCCAGCTAATATAATCACTAACCACTCGCCCATATAACTACTCATTCGGATTAACTGGATAACTCAATTACGGCCCGCACTACATAATGCCAGCAATATATCGCGTATCGGTTTACGTATTTCTCTTGTCTGGACCGCAATCGACAAAGGGTAATACGGTTCACTCCACGTGTATTGTTTCGTAATTTCGTAGAGGAAAGTAAATTACCGCGTAATTTTCGTTTTGTAATTTTTGCTAGGAATGAATTGGAAAGTTGGATGGAATTTTCTTTAAATTTCTATGAAAAACTACCCGTTTCCCGCTAGTTAGTCCGTTGAGAAATATTCCTGCTTTAGACACGAGATTGAATTATATTGAATAGAGTTTTTGTGATCATCATCAAATAATTCTGCTAAAGAAAAAAAACCTCCATTCAACATTAATGATAGGTCTAGCATGCAACTTTCAGCATTAGAAAACAACGAAAAGTTATAACACTATAGTTTTATTATTCTTTGTAGGTTGTAAAGGTAGCCAGTACCTAGTTCGGACACGCGTAAATAGTTAAATCTACTACTCTAATACAATTTGTAGTAAACCATGATCCCGACGCTAAGGTCGCATTATCGGATTGGAAAAAACTGTTCGTATACAATTAGTGCAAGTCGAAAATGTGACTTAATAAATCGGCTTAAAGTTTGTATTTGTGTGTGTTGCTAGAAGTGAGTAAGAGGGCGAGTTTTACAATGTTCATGTGACGGCAGAACCTTTTTGTTGAGTCTTTTGTGTTGGGAATCCGCGATGCCTCCGGGGTCGTGGGGCACGATTTCCATTACACGAGAGAGTTTTTCGAAGTTTCTTTTTAAAATCTTGCAGTGCATTTAATTATAATCTTTTTACATCACTCTCTTTATAGCTGTCGCTTTTGTTTCGAATCGCAAAACAATAGATTTTATTCATTATACTTATAACATCACAAATAAGATATAGAAAGCGCAGGATTTAATAAGAAGTAGGTAGAGATATTATTTTAAACCTCTTCTAGCATCAAAAGTTATATGGTTATATCAGTGTAGTATAAAAATAAATATTTTAATATTTTTAACATAAACTATCTCCAAATCTACTCTACAAATAGTTCAAACAAATTTAAAATATTTATTTTTCCATGAAAATGTAAAGATTATACGAGTGTTGGGTATAAAAGTCACGCAGAACATCTGTTGAACAACTTCTCAAACTTCTTTGTAAGAACAAAGTGCGTCCTTAGGGCTTGCCTATACTCGCTGTTTTCAGATATATACGTATACATAAATATTTTTGGATTTATTTATCCGTAGTTCCTTATAGTAAACATATGTTTTTCATGTCATAATCATACATGGATGATTCCATGGATTTTACAGCATTTTTTAGTAAATCGTAAAATTAATCAACTTGCATCCAGAAATTTTATTTATCATGCTTGGTAGTTAAAAGAATATATTTTCTTTCTACAAAACGTGTCGTAAATTTTAAGTCTATAATCTCCTTTTCTCAGGAAATGTAATTCGGGAATTTATTGTGGTTACCGAGTGAATGATGCCGTTTGTTGTAAATATTTGTCGCAATGGTAATGTCAGGTGATTCCGCCAACGAGGGTAACAATACAGTAAAAACGTTCCACGTAATTATGATCATTTCACTTCCCATTTCATTAAACTGAACGCGGATCAGCGTTTTGCATTGTTTTCAATTAATCAATAGCTTTATTGATAATGATAATTGTAACAAGAGGTCATTACGCTCTAGAATGTTCGAAATTTCGATGTTATACTTTAATTGCACGTTGTAACTATAATTGGTAGCACGTTTGTATTTTATTTTATGCAATTCTTTCTGTATAATTGCTTTTAAATTCCTCTCACGTTTCTGTAGAAATATGGAAGTTATTATTGAAAAGACCGATACAACCAGCGGAGTTAACAAAGAAAAAAGAGAACGTTACTTTAAAGATAACGTACAATAAGTATCAAAATGCAAACTAATTAATTGTTTAACATTTACTTACTTGTAAAGAAATATAGTGAAGGATCCAAGCCCCTCAGTCGATGATGATGAAATAAATATAATTAAACGAGTTAAATGGAAACTCAATCAACTCACAGAATCATTAAATTTCTGCTCTTTTTTACAGATTTTTAAATATGACATTGTCATTATTGAAATTAACAAGTAAATCTAGTTAAAAAAGCTGTAAAACAATTTAAGCATTTACATTAAATGTAAGGATAATCGTGAGACGCGTCTGAGATGCAGGCAGCCACGTGTGGAACGAGGGTCGGAGTGAATTTGCCGCTCCGCCGCGCCCCCTGATGAAGAGACCTCGGCAAAACTAACTACTAATAGTTGCCCCGATAAAGTCCGACAATGTATACACGAATTTTACAACGATCTGAACGGAATTTTGGTATTTTAATTACTTAGCTAAGCAAATAGTTTATGTAGGTGAAAATCATAAGCTATAGATACAGGTTTCAAGTCGAATTTTAGAGCATGTTACATAAGCCAACTTTGCTTAGTCCTGGTATCTGGTTTCGTTAAGTTTCTTCTCTTTCATATTATCTTTTTAAGAAAGTAACTCTTCTCCCTGGTGCAAATATATCACCCATCAACATCCACTTTTTTTCCAAAACGTGCCCGAGAACATAGAATTCGTAACTTTTATCATAATTTTCATACGTTTAGTGAAAAAGATACATTTCTCTAGAAAGGTGTATAATAAAACATTTCCTAGCATTACATATGTAAGAAGGGTTAAAGTAGAAAAAATATTATCAATATTACACACGCAAAACTCGTGCGGAAACAAACGCATAGTAAATCAATGGCCGGTAAACAAGTGTTTGCGTACGATTCAAATTCTCGCGGCATTCGGTAGAACGTTTCACCTGCCATAGTTTATTACCTATTCAGCGGACTAGCACAAATAAAATTGTATAATGCATAAGCGAATAGCGAATGGCTAGTTTGATTTACGAGGGAGCGGGCCGCTCGTGCCGTCCGCGCCGTGCGCCGCCCGCGCCGCCCGCGCCCGGTCACGCGCTGAATAACTAACGTAGGGCTATTCAAATGGTATATCCTGCTCCCACCGAACTCTCCATGTATACGCTACTAAAACAATGCAATAGTACTGATGAAACTGTATCCTAGGATCCATTAATTTAAATGAGAAACTTTAAGTCCATAAGGACTCTCCATTCCTCCCTTCTATTTTCCTATTCTTTTTTAAGTGGGTTTTTGGATAGATTACTTGATTTAAAATTAATGTATGTGGTTATTTGTTTCGTCTGAGAGCATTGTTAGAATTACAAATGCCCGTAGTATGGTCAAACCTTTCAGTTGACCCTCGGGATGTGGTCACTGAAATACCCTCAAGGACTCTACGACACGCGTTTGCTTTTAGGCGGGGGTTAGGTCCACAGTTTTATATCGGTCACATTAAAAGTAAGTCTTTGTCTCTCGTATAAAGAGAACTTTATACTAACCTCCCTTTCTTTAGGATTATT
>LD688932.1:5161957-5192476 GCA_003118335.3 Papilio memnon
GTATAGATTGAATATTGCGCTGCTATGTAAAAATGCTAATAAAGGAAGAAGTAAATAAATTTTAAAGCTATTAAATTAAGAGCTGAAACTTTGAAAAGATAAGATTCGCATAGAAAGGAAGTGATCGGAACGTAATGGGGTTAGAAAGAGAGTTAATCAGTTAATGGAGACAGGCAAGGTGGCGGAACGTCTTGAAGATCTTAATCAGGTTCGATCCGAACAACATCTCGTATTTCACATAAAATTGGCACTTTCAATCATTTGCCAAAGGTTGTATGTATCGATGTCTTAAACTTAATAATTTAGGAATTACTTAATTAAATTATAAGATTCATATTTACATTTATCTATACTAATATGATGTATAAATAGAAATATTTACAAGTCGCGCGCTGGCAGTTTCAAAACGATAATAAAAACGTAAGCAATCAGCGGGCCAGATGTTTTTGTCGAGACTATAAACGCGAACGGCGTAAATTGACAATTAACTTCGAATTTTCGATACCTTCAAAATATATGCAGTAAAATTTATAGGTACTAAGATCCAAACAATAACGGCAAAGTGTATAAAACGGGATCGGGAAGCGGTAACAGTTGGCAATGACGGTTCGCGATGACGACTCCAGTTAACATATTTGTTTGACTTGCTTTTCTGAGAAGCGGAGTGATTTTATACAATCATTTTTTTTATTACTCCCATAAACATTATAAGAATTTGTATGCATTTGTCCATTCCACTGTGACCGCAAGTTGTTGCGGATTTACGTTTTTAAAACGTGAAGTGTCATTCGATTAGTTTTTTTCCCTTGCGTATACTTATAACGAAGTCTATTTGGTTTTCTTTTTTAATTCAATATTGTTTTAATATGGTGTCATTGCATTGTTACCCCTAGAGCCCAACAAATTGCTAATGAATGTAGTCCGCGGTAATATATTAGTGCGCCCGACCTCGGCCCCGGGGTGATGTTACGTACATGCGTAGGACAGCCGCGGTATTGCGTTTTGAGTGTTATCTTCATTTTACGCGGTCGTATTACAACGTCCCTTTTGAACGAGTAAACGTTAAAGTTTATTTGGCACTTATTTATCTTCTCAATCAGAGTTTTCGTTTCGTACTTTTTTACTTTACGATATTGTGAACAGTTGATGTAATGATTGTTTTGATTGTTTCTCAAACATCTATAATATATCTGTACCTATAAATATAATAAAATTGGAGTGTCTGTTTGTAAAATCAAAGAAAAAAATCCAGATTTCGGGAAGATGATGTATTTGCGTTGCTGATAACGAAAATCGCATTTAAAAAAAAATTGTCTGTCTGTCTGTCCGCAAGCCGCGTTTGTTCCGGGTAAACTCCGAAACGACTACGCCGATTTCGACCGGACTTTCACTGGAGGGTAGCTGAATAGACGGGCATATTATAGGCTACTTTTTTTTAATTCCACGCTGTCAAAATGGCGACCGGACCGCTATCTCTGGAACAAGTGGACCGATTTGGACGGGACTTTGACTGGGAGGTAGCTGGTAAAAAGTAGATGTACGCGGGAATGTTATAGACGACCATTTTTTAAAATTCCACGCTAGCAAAGTTTGCGGGCGACAGTTCGTCTAAGATAAACTGAGTTTGATTGTGATTTAATGTAAGATATACTAGCGTATTTATTTTGAGTATGTTCGTATTTACAATTCTACAAAAAAGAGAATACCAAGCTGAAAAAGGAGTAGAGGGATACGTGTAAAACCAATGCCAACCTTTAATAATTTCATCGCGTACCCGAATCTCACATAAGGGTAAATTATACAAAAAAGCATTTATACCCCAGTTGCACATTGCTATAAGCAGATGGTAACTCATTCCGCAAAAAAAGAAAACATCCTGCTAACGATACTCCAAGGAAGATACAAATACTGTAAGAAATATTTATGGGGGTTTTTCGGAATAGAATCCCCGAGGATAGCGGGGCGACGGTTTGCCCTGGGAAAATAAAGAAAAACACGTCTCAAATCCCCGACCACGCATAATTCTTAATACTGGGATTACAGAATAGCTTCTTAAAGCTTTGGCGCTAAAACAAAAGATAACAAGCAATTAGAGATGCCCTTAGAAAAATAACGAGCTAAAGAAATTTGATTTCAGCATATTATAAAGGATTTAAAGCCATAGGAGACTTAAAATGTTTTATTTTAATTCTTATTATTATTTTATTAATCTACTAACTTTCAACGAGGACACCGTGCGTGTGGCAATAAAGAAAAACTTGATTTAAAAATAATATTAGTATCATAAATGCAAAAGTTTAGATGGATGGATGTTTGTTACGGGTTTATAGCCTAAACGACTGAACGGTTCTCGATGAAATTTGGAACAGATATAGAGGATAGTCTGGAAGAACACATAGGCTATTCACTTTTGTTTTTTTTTCAATTCCACGCGGAGGTAGTCGCAGGCAAAAGCTAGTAATATTACAGTAAGATTAATAAGGTGTTATTTAATTTTTTAATGACATCTTATGCCACACAATGCATTCCTATTTGGGTTTAGGATGTTTTAGTTGGGAATTAGTGCTGGATTAGAATGATTGGATCGCTGGAATATTGTAAACAGGGCAATAAGTTCTTTCATGTGTAATGCATGCTACTCTTTTGTGTTGTAAAACTAACATTAAAGTAAGGTTGTCACCGCTTTTTGTGCTTACCTGTACATCGTGCCTCGGCCACGGTATGCATTAGTGAACTCTGCTATGAATAATGACAACGACCTTTTGCCTTTAGTATAAGAATATAGCGTTATAACACGCGACATTAGATTAAATATTGTATTTGAAACGTACTCGTAAAACGTCTTCATGTTTTTTCTCCACAGATACGACTAGTAAAGACTGAAGCGTGTTTTCCTGATTAGTCTATCTTGTACTATAAATATAGTTTTACATAGGTTTTTCCATTGAATAAACCAGACTTTCAGAAAATTCTGTTGGTGCGTACTGAGTTTATGTAAATACTGAAGATATAACGAAATAGGCCATGATCTTTGTAGATTCTTATCTTAAATACTCTCAGGAATAATCAATATTAGGTCGTTGATGATGTTTAATTAATGCAATAGTGAAATCCTCACATAACTCAAGTATGAAGGGAAACCATACTAATTAAAGTATATATAAAGTTTAAGGTTATCAAGAGATGAGTTTTCGTTCAGTATTCGTACTACAAATCTTTGAAAATAAACTTAAACAAGCAGGGTTTTGAAAAACTCGTACAAATCAGCACATGGTAATATTAATTAATGAATGGATCCTCTGAGAGGAATCACGAAGGGCTTGGCTTAATTAATTAATGGCCATTCATCCCTCTCGGTTAGTTTAATATGATGAGTTTTAAGCTCTGAGAGTTAGCACGCCTCTAATACGAAGATGAGTGATATTTGAAATTTAATCTACTTCAGTGTTATAGTTAGTTCCTTGAATATTTCTTGATAACATATCTTAATCGATTTACATACTGAAGTCTAAAATATATCAAGGAGGGAAATGAATTATAGTATATGTGTAAAAGGTTTTAAAGCAGATTAAAAGCAAGTTGGTGTAAATAGATTTCTGATAAACAATATCATAAATACTGGCTGGCGTTGCCAAAGCAACTTAATTGGAGGATAATACCGTTTTAGACTTCGCCTTTTGAAGCATCTTTGAAAAACATGTATCTGGTATTAATTAACAGTTTCGTCTTTAACGATCTTTTGGCGAATGATTAAAAGTTTATTTTGGTACAAATCTGGCAAAAAAATAAAAATGTAAATGAAAAGAAAAACCATGCCATAATCTTTTTAGACATTTTGTAATAAAATTTGAAAGAGATATTTGTACAGCAATGACAGAAACTGGGCCAACGAGTTGTTAGAACTTGAAATTCATTAGGAAAAAAAAACTCATACAAAGTCAATCTTCCCAGTTAATTAAACAATGGTGTAGAGAACAATGTAAAAAATAAATTTCATTTTACGCTACAAATTTTCGGGAACGAAACAATTGGCCGTAGTTTAAATACTGCTTAGGTGCTCTCTGTTGTAGAGGGCGGAAGCGTAAAAATTTTTAGCTTTTCACAACGATTTTTTGTTGTACTTGCTCCTAAAACAAAGCGTAATGACCCGAAAGCCACGCATTTGTTCACGAACAATCCGAATAAGCCATTTTTCATCTCGAACAATTGAGGGCGGGGTCCCGACACAATTGGCAGAGTATTTTGTCAAGTGTTTGTCGTACGACTAGCATTTTGGTGAGTACTACAAGCTGAGTGCACTCCATACGTCCACTGCCGCAGCGGAGAGCAGTTACAGTGTATTGTGGAACGTATGTAGAATGGGATCAGCAAATTCTTATGCCTGCACGATGGTTCTATTGTTAGGTAACAACATGTTGAATGCTTTACTTCGTATGCCTTCTAGCGAATATTGAGGATTTTTTATTCGAAATTATATGCAGTTTGCATTTCTTTCAGTAGAAAATACTATAACAAAAGAGAAAACCAACGATTTAGAATCGTTCGGAAAAGAATAAAGTGGACGGTTTGCCAATAGGACAATGCTATCACAAAACAGGCTGTTTATCAAACTAAGAAGCGTCAACCAGGACTAAAGTAAAATGACCCAAAAACATCATATTTTACATAAGAAGTAGATTAAAACAATTTAAGTTTTAAATAATAAATTTTATTTTTCAATCAGACCTTTGAACATTAAATACAAAAGTAGAATTCTCCAGACTAAGAGTTTTGTAGCCCATAAACCTAATATAAAAAGAAGATTAGGAGCTTGCCGACGTTTTTTTGCGTTCACCTGCGCCTCGTAAATATTTTCTGCGACCATAAAATGCATTAGTAAAGTCTGCTATGAATAATGCCAGACCCTTACCTTTCACTGCGCAATATAGTACTGTGTGATGCTGGGAAGTGAATAATGTCTTTATCTACAGTTTTCATAATGAAAATATAACTTTACGTTGCACGTGGATCTTTCTAGAAATACCTATACTGCTTCATAAATGGACAAAGATGTATGGATGTAGAAGAAGGTGTGCCAACATCTTGCCAAAAAGTAATCTTTGAGAATTACATGTCCTATACCATCATCAGCTCACTATTCGTCTCCAGTTAGTGGCTCAGAACCTACCTTGCGTTAGTGTTAACTAGACTATAGTCTACCATACTGGTCCACTGCGGGTTGATTGGCTTTACGCCTATCTTCGATTTTTTTGATGTATCATTATTTAATAAGATAATGAGAAAGGTGTAGATAGAGACGTTGTTTTCACTTCTTAAATGTGTAACACGTATAAACAAGTCGTTGAAAGGAGATCACATAACATTAAGCCACGTGACGTAATGTCTTCCTCAAACAATTTGTCTTTAGCGACGACGCCGATATCCCCTAAGTCACGGCTTGTTTTCTTCCAATCACGTCGTTTAGCCGACATCCGGCGTGTTTACCAGTCGCTTTACGAGCCATCTAATTGCCTCCATTGCTATAGGAACACCAGACTTTATTTGGGCAAACAAAATTAAAAAGAAATAATTGAAAAGTAATACTTTAACTGTAGCATGATAATTAAAACATTTTTAATAATAATATTTGAGCAATTTGTGTATTAAATACAATATGTATTCATTCTAATCTATGACGTATTTTGGTCAATCTTAGGATCACGATATAGCTATAAGAAGTTAACGTAACCTAATAAGGAGTAATGATTGTACCTTTATCTTCCTTATCAAATAATACGGCGAATTTCTTTAGGCGTTTAATAAGGCAAAGGTAATTTGTTACTTAGGTAAACTCATTTACGCGATAATTATGTGATCTCATTTGAGGGGCACGTAGGTCATCTCTCACACGGCAGGAACTATTACGTTAATGGTAACACAGAGTGATGACTATATGCTTCCCTTGCGTAATAATGACCAACTTTACTACATTACCCTGGACTTTTATTATTTCTTATCAGTCTTTTTTATAGACTGACAACATATGTCGATGCTAAGTGAAGTTTTAAATGTAATATGCTCGTATGCATATATTATGCATGTGTTGTGCAAAAAGTTAATAACTTTAAAAATAGATAAATAGCCAGGATCCTTTCTTTTTTCTTTTTTAGTTTCCCTGACTCACATATCAAACTATAATACGAAATAAGAAATTTTCCATTCCAACACAATATTAGCTCCTAGTTAGTTCCAATTAGAGTGATTCGATTGTGCGCCAGTTTCTATATCTCGAGTACAAATGGCTTTGAATTCGATGCAAATGCGATTAGTTCAAAACTTGGATGTTTTGCGAACAGGTGAGATTGGGTTTTCGTACTGTGTGTATTTACTGATTATACACCAAACGAAATATTTAAGTACTTCCACATTTTCTTATGATTTGTATGGCTTTCGCTTTTTTATTTAATTAAAAAGCAGGTTGTAGCGCTCGGATATTTAATGACAGCTCAATTAAATAGTTAAAGTAATCATTAAGAATGACTTGATCTACTCCTTTTATAATTTCCAAAAAAAAAAATAGAAACAAAAATGACATTCAGACATCTAAATCTCCCAAATAAATAAGAGTAGAATCATACCAAAAAATGTCCTGAATGTAAAATATAACAGACGTTTATTTAAATCACTAAGGTCTACATCATCTCGGGGTCAAGTGCTCGCACATTGTCCCGTAATAGGGACAGATTTAGGCATTCACATGAATATATTTATGTATACCAAAAGAAATTTGGAAAGGAAAAATAGTCGCGATGGCATTTTCTATTTTGACTACCATCTATCAAACAAAACGACGCTATTGTACCAATTGCTAACAAATACTAATGAATTGTGCAAAACCAGTATAAACTGACGGCTATTAAAACGTTCAAAACACAAACAAATTATCACAACAAAAAAATGATGCATCTTCAAACGAAATACTTTCATTTCAAACGCCACCAGAAATTACAAAGTAAAATAAATGAACGACAAAGTGTTTTGTGTCGGACATCAATCAAAGTTTGTATCAAATTCTGTAGCATGGACGAGACGTATGAAAAGGTCTCTGGAGGGATGCAATGCGATTGTTGAATGTTCGCAAATGGCCGGCGTCTCGGCGCCGTTGCGCTGGGACCCACGTCACTTGTGTCTACGTTCAGAGCTGCTCACATCGTTCATGGAGAGAAATGTAGTCAATGTTTTTATTCTGCTAGTACGGTTTAGATTGAATATTGTATGGCACTTATTTCTGATCTCGATGCAATAGCTTCAAAGACTTAAAGACAAATAATATGCCTTAGCTACTCCACACCTGAATTTCTTTACGGCGAATTAATAGTTAAGCTACAATGATGAGTACAAATGCAATGTTGCATCAATCATTTAGTCAATAGATAAACAATTTTCCATTCCACATGTATATTGTATCATTTTAAATTTTCATTTAGGTTTGAATAAATAGTGATGAGAAGCAACATTTGTCCGAGAGTGATCTGTTACCCGCACGCTCGATATATCCTTGCTCTTTACTGTGAATTTTCGTTACTCATCCACTAACCTGACCGGGCCTGTCCATTTAACTTGAATAATGATGTGCGAGAAAAAGGGATCAGTGAAGCGAACCGGTAAAATACCCGGAGTACCGCACAATCTCCCAGCCGGCTGGCGGACCCGGTCTTCCGGACTGCTTCAAATAGTAATGTCGGTCACCTTAAGTCTCTATTTGAATATCGTTAATCCTTTCGCTCACCTGTTATCTATGTTTAATTTGACAATGTTATCTGTTTTATTATTAGTATTCTGGTCTTATATACACAGTCGGTGAGGGAAACTCTTGTTTAATACTGTTCCATATAAAGTCGTCTCCAATTTTGTGGCAATTAAATGGATCGTTAAGCAACTTGTAAACACACTGGGTGTCGGACAAACGACATAATTGGAAGAAAACATACTGAAAGTCAAAGATCCTCAACTTCTTTGGTAATGGCATGGTTGGATTGTTGGGTAATGTAATGTGATCGATTTTTATTATATTATTCTTAACACTTCTCCAATTGCTAAGATTTGAGTTTAAGTAATTTATTTCATTGAAAAACATTTGTGTGAATCTTATGAACAATATCAATTAAATAATACAGTAAAATGATCTCTAGAGCGAGCAAAAGCTTTCAAAAGTTATAGGTCTATGAGCTTAATTTATAACGACCCCATAAAGAGAACGAAAAAAATCAAAGGAATAAAACTTTATTGGGAATCTCGTGCTTTCAGAAATATTGGAGGAATGATATTGAGGAAGTGACGACATTGTTATTATCGCCTCGCTTCTGTTTGAGCTCTGAAACAATCTTTTCCCGCCTTCGAATGCCGGCCAGTAAAATCGCTGTTATGATTTCCTTCGACAATTTACGTCTTTACATTTATCCAAGTAATTTAACGCTTTGCCATCTTGAAAAAAAAAATAATGAAAATAATATTTAATTACATGATTTGTCTTTAAAACTCTTTAGCAAAAAACTAACACGTGTTAAAGAGCTACGATAGACAAAGGCAAGACCCGATGCACGAAGTAACAACAAATCAATTAATCCTTTTCAATAAGCAACATCATAAAAACAAACATTTGGAATACCATTTGGGGTAAAATTACGAAATAATTGGTCGAAGTTTGTTGCAACTTAGGGAAAAGAACTTTCAGATATTTTTTGATATACTTTTCTTCGACAAATAACAATACTCTACCTATACGTATTTGGAAACAATCAGTATACTTAAGTCATTTCTTATTTGAATACTTACTTAAAAAAGGGCATGTAAATTGGCAGAGTATTTTGTGAAGCATTTGTTGTTCGAGTATTTGAGAGGACGACATTGAGTGTACTCAATCCGCTCATAGACGTCGTTACCGAGACCAGTTAACGTATGTTATCGGGAAAAGAGTATTATTTGAGTATTATTAGTTTTATTGTTTGCTAACATCGTAGCGATCGCTTCGATCTGAAAACTCATATGACAATGAGTATTGAACAATAACAACGGAAAATAGGATGTTGTCAATAATTCATATCTAATTCATAATTCATTCTTGGCGTCTTTAAAACAGGAATTCTAGTTAAGACGCCAAGGCAACACTGATTGAGTTATCCTTAGTATGCAATAAAGATATTCTTATTCTTAAAAAAAAAATACAAACGAACCGCAATGGGTTTGGTAAGTAAATTGCTAATATTCAAGACAATTTTAATAACTGACTCGCATAAAATCTTTACTGCGAATGGATAGATTTCATTCTAGCCTATTTTATTGACTCCATCCAATAGTTGTAAAAGCATATAGGTATTGTTTATGTTATTAATCACCTGAGGAAGGCAGTGGCCGCGCCGATAGCTAATAAAATCTCGCCTCTTATGATTTTCATGGCGGCCCGGGGCTGTGCTCTGGAATTTTTCGTTTTATTTTATGATGGCGCGCACTGTCGCGAAGAAATATTGGTTCAGCGGAATAGCTCGTAAAGAAAACCGTTTTCTTCCCGCGGAGCTACGCATCGACACTACACCGCCCTTGCCTACTTCTATTTCTTATAAATTTGCGGTACGAGCTGTGTGTGTAGACTGCTTTTATAATTCCTCCACCTGTGCATCATACCATCATATCATTCGTTTATACGTTTTAGTCGCTTTTCTGTAATGTAGTTGTAACATCGAAATAAATAAATATTTCTGTTTATTTTAAGATTTGACTGTTATTATTTTCCCATACGTTTATTTGAATTTTAGGCAATAATTTAAACGATTATTTATATTTTTATGAATTTGGCATATTATGAGTCTGTTTGTTCTATGAAAATCAGAAAGTAAAAATCAAATTTGATATTTACTTTCTGATTTTCATCTATTCAAATTTTATCTACAACCTTCCTAGTGTTATAAAATACCTTGCTATTTTCAATATAAATAAAATTTCCTATCATAAAATAATTTCCTGCAATGACGTTGGCTCTTGACTCAATGTATGTTATAAAGGGAATAACAAAGCTACGCAAAGCAGGTCTACCCATATAGTAATTTTTGTCGGTCGTAATGATTTGCCACAGCCCTACACTCAACCAACATTTACGAGGGCACTCGCGCCGTTTTTCCCCGGAATTAACCAAACCGTTACGATATTTTGCGTCGATGTATTTTGAGAGACGGAATTAAAATTACATTTATGTAATGAGCGGAGTAAAATGTATTACGCGAATTAAATCCTCGTGGTATTTTTTATACTGAATTCTTCTTTGGTACGATATTTGAATCAAAATAAATAATTTAAGATTTATTTCTGATAACAGTTTTTCAAAATTGATGCCACAAAATAGGTGTAAATAAATAAATAATTAAAACCATGGGTATATTACCGTTTACTATTTACCTATTCCTATCTTCCACAACGAAGTCTTGAAACTAAAAGTTTACGGGTTATAAGATGTAATATTCATGGTTGAAATTTTCCCAACTCGCTAACCCAGTGTTCCGCTGAAGTTCGTTCAGTCCCGACGTATTACGTATGCACACTGCCACCTACCGGATAAATTGTGATACAATATGTTACAAGTAAATTAATTTATTGTTAACTACCTTTTGTATGCGACTTCGCGCGGAATTAAAAAAAAAACTCATAAATATGACACATTTTATTCAGTGTTAATAGCTTTCTATTAGTAAAAGAATATTTAAAAATGGTCCAAACTTTTGAGGTTATTCGTGACATACAAAACTTTCACACACACATTTAATAAAATTAGTATATATATATATAAGTAACTAATACTTACAGTGTTAGATATCTACAAGATATCTGAGTATGATTGTAAAAAGTTTTATTTTTTCATATTCAAGGAAATTAAAATTTAAGTTATAGGAAAACGTTTTGCATACAAATGTTTACAAAAAGCTCATAGTACTAAAAGATAAAGATTATGTAAGCAAACTGTACGAACCTTCTACTTGCCTTTATATCGACCACCGCAAATGTGTTGGTCAAGGTGACCACATTTCACGCTCCATAACATCCGTAACAAATCACTTCTACAACTTACCAGTCCATAATTAACACTCGTAGAGAATAAAAAAATATTTAAACACTTTTTCTAGAACGTAAGTTAATAAATTTTCCTGCGAATTTTGAGAGAACGGCTCGAAGCGCTTTAATAATCGTATGCATGAATAATTAATTCGGTGCCGTCCCTTGAATTGAAAATACATTGTGATGCAGATGAATAGCGATATAAGTATAAAAGCACAGTCGAATTGATACCAATAAATTCAGTTCCACGGGGAAGGTTTATTCGTTTACGTAAACTTTGAGATTGAGTCTAACAAGGCTGAGGGAGGCGGTCCGGGGCGCCGGTGATTTCTACTCTTAAAATCCAATTTAAATGCATTCCTCTGTGCCGCAGCAGGCCCGATACGCTCCGGGGCCCAATTAACTTATTCATCCTTAACATTTCATTGCTCAACTTTGCTACCAATTTTCTGTTACTATTGCGACAACCGTTTTCATTCGTTACAGGTAACTTGATTCCCTACAATTAAGGCACACTTCACACGGAAGAATAATCAAATCTCTTGATTAATAACATTCTAAGGTGATGTTAGTTAAAATCACAAGATATACGTTATTCTAATAAATTTAAAACTGCTTGATTTAGTATTCAACTTTATTCTTAGGATAATATTGTTGAAAATGATGATGAAAATGTACCATCCTAGAAGGATGGCTCTAATATATAGAACTGTATTTATGTTTAGAAAAAAAAACAAACATAAAACACCAAATTCAGTAAGAAAACTTCATCGTTTTCTTACAAAACTTCATCGGGTATAAAAACTTAAAATGATTTTTGTTCTGTATTAAAAACGCAATCGTTTCTGGTCCCTTCGGAACTTGGGAAAAGCCATTTAAAATACAATTTAAACATCCTAATAGAAACGTTCGCACTAAGAATTGTTGCAAAGTGTAATGGGTTCAGGTGAAATTAACGCAGAAAAATAGGAAAAGTTAGAACGAGTTTGCCGCGAAGGTTTTTTGCCTCCGCCGAGTAGCGCAGTGATTGTAAACTGCTAAATTTATAATGCCATTTTCGAACTCCCTTCCATCGGAAAGTTTAAACCGGTCCGTAATTTTACTCGCGACTAATACATTCAGCGCTCATTCAAGCTAAATTCAATAAGTTTCAAATAAGCAGGTAAGGGTTCGCTGTTACGATCTTTTAAGTTTCCTCTGTATACTCGCTTTTTGTGGCAATAGAAATTTTTGCCTCCCAAATATTTATAAAACATGAAAAAGGTTTTTAATTGTAAGTACTAATAGAATATTTTAGCTTAATACATTTCTACTATAACAAATATGTTAGGTATCGTAAAAAAATTAAATCAGGCTCTGTTCGGTGAAAAACATAAATTTTCTTTCCTTAGGAGTGCACTTTTCTAAGGATATCGATCGCCAGACACAAGTTGCCCCTGGTTTTAAATCGTCTTAATTATGCTACTGGCTTAAATTTTTCAACAATACTTAAAAAAATTAAGACATATTTTAAAATTAATTCCACTACGGAACCCTAAAACGGATTACGAATAAATAGTCGTTCATATTTCGCCACGCTCGTAAATAAGCGTTTTTTTTATTCGATGAAACCTGTTTATTTGTAAAAAGGTTGCGATGACCCAAGCAGATTTGCGAGATAGCCCGCCCCTTCAGTGGATTACTTTGCAAGTCCTTTATAGAGCGCAGCAGTATCACTACTTAAGAATATTAAAATCCCTTCTATTTGTGTAAGCAGCTTGTTTTCTTGCTGACGGCGAATCGTTTATCGAATAATGTTGATAAGCCGCAAATAATTAAGTCGGAGGTTTGTAGTGCCTTTATATTGACTTATAAGATTGTATGAAAGCCTTTAAATATTTATTACTGAATGATGATGTTAAGTACTATAGGAGTCACAAGGGTCCGTACTATTTTATTTTTATTCTAGTATTAAGTGATTTTAGTTTTTTATATAGTGGTTTTTAAAAAATGAGTAATAACTATAGATCAAGCAGAACTGGCGGTGAGTAATTTTGCTAGAGTTCTCTAGAATTCTAGACCTTTGACATGATTAACTGCTGCTAATTAATGCGATGTTTTCATTGAATTTGTTGTGTATCTACGACTTATCAAGTGACCTACTGTAGTCGTATCCCAAACTAGTTGGTTGGATTTGTAGTGCAAATCTTAATTTCGACATCAGCAGGCGTGCTGACTTGATTTACAAGTGAACCTTTTTGTTTTAGGTGAGTAATATTATAAAATAAATCATACTTGTTTATCGACAATTCTCTTTTGTCTTTTTTTTTTAATTTACTTGGCAGTTACTTCCTTATTAAATGAATAATTTAAAAATGATCATTTCAGTTCTTTGGAAGCGACAATCATGAATAAAGGTGTGCTTTTATTATTGTGTACGTTGGTTCTGTTGGCGGTCACAGATGCTAGGTCCTGTTCCACGGGGTAAGACCTTCTTTTTAAGATTTTCTGCGTCTATATCCTGTTTGTACAATATTTTTTTACTAATTATTAAAAATAAAACACTATCGCATATATCAATTGTGAAGTAAATGCTTCACCTTACAAGAAAATCAATAGCGAAATCGAACCCAAGTTCATCTATTTTATGGTCTTTATCCTAAATAGTTATAGCATTTTGGAGATGTTAAGTTTAATAAAAAAAATTATAATTTATTCCAGACAGAAAATTTCCCATTCACCATGTGGTAGCAGTGAGGTAAGCATTTATTTATCGTATTATATAAATTATTTAGATTTAAGTTGCATTTAACTTAAGGACTTGACTTGAGAATTATTCATAAATTTTTAAAGACAAAGATAGTAGATATGAAGCACAAAAATTATTATATCAATTCTTAGCCGAATCTTAACGAAATCCCACAAACTTGACCAGACAGTACGAGAATTAAATACTTAAAAATATCAAAAGTAAAGATAAAATATGTTTTATCCTTTATTTGTTTATCCATATCATTGCTTAAATATAAACGCAATAATAGTAGAGACCTTAATGATTTGTGTAATTAGGGTTAAATTGTTGTTGACACACTTATTGAATACAAAAGAGGTTATCATGATTTCAGCTAAATTAGATCAGAGCAAAGGTTAGATAGTTGTTGATGTTGTTCATATTTATTATCTTTGTTTAGATCAACATATTATTATTAATATTATTAATTTGCTTTGTACTGTGAAAAATGTAATATTGCAGCAATACTTAAATCGATCTACATTTAATTTTAGAATAGAGACAAGGATGATTCATCATCTTCATCGTCGTCATCATCATCATCATCATCAGAGGAAGATGATGACAAAAAGGTAATAGAGTAGTAATAAATCATAATTATTGAGTAAAAGTACAGTATCATAAAGTAACCTTACTCATTTTATAAATGCGAAAATTTGGATGGATGGATGGATGAATGTTAAAGTTTGTAGCTAAACTACTAATTGTTAAAGCCTAAACTGATGAAGGGATCTCGATGAAATTTAGCGTAAATGTAGAGGAAGGTCTGGAAGAACACATGGGCTATTTAATTTTACTTACACGGGCGAAAACAATTAAACAAATAAAATGATGATTAAAAAAAACTGATTTAAATTAAAAGCAATGCGTTAATCCGATTTTTAAGGATTTAATTTTTTTATACATCGTCTTGTTACAAACAAGTTGAGTTTTTTCAAACGCGCCATTTTAAATCACATTGAGTTCAATACGCGGGTTTAATTACCAAAAGTTTTAGAGCTATACACACTGCCTACCTACGTAGAGTCTGGGTGTAGTTGTACGCAGCGGAACACTCCAATTTGTTTGGAGAATGTTCGCGTTACGGCGGCGGCGGGTTTCTTCAAGCGAGCCTCAATTGCGGCTCTAATGAGCAATAATGATGAAACTGTTCCCCCAACTTTTGCCGTCTTATTTTTTTCCAGCTTAATAGATACGTAAGAGTGGCAACAAAACTGAAATTCTAATTTTTTGTTATTTGTTGATATATTTAAAGAATTTATTCCAATGCCATATCAGCGAGCAATTCTAAAGCGTTTTGAATAATATAAAGAGCGCACACACACCTTTGACTAAACTATCGCACAACTGTTTAGCCGCGCTTAGATTCCTATGAGCTCATATGGAGGTGCGCACACTACGAGTACTCGAATTTTAGATGTGCAACTGAACATTTGAATTGTTGAATTGGCTGCGAAACAATCGACAATCGCACAACAGTTGTGCGATAGTTTAGTCAAAGGTGTGCGCCCACTCTAAGACGATGTTCAATGGGATAGAAAAAACTCTTAAACGAATAGTACACCTTTATCTAAAGGATTAATTTAAACTATGGTCTCAATGCTAATCATGCAGTTACCTGGTTTTTAATGTTAAGGTGATTTCCATGGTCATACCCTGGATCTACATACTTTTTTTATCTATCATCTTTGCTGTGGTTCTGCTAGATTTTCTTTAGCTTTAATTTACAATTGTTATTATAGAGTCACGGCAGAAAGAAGAGTAATTGTGTAGACTCATCGTCTTCTTCCTCGTCCTCGTCATCAGAAGAAGACGATGAATGCGTAAGTTATCTGCAGTTCTGTTTCTAAATCTATACTACTATACTAATATTATAAAGAGGAAAGGAGGTTTTTATTGTATGAATTGAGTTGAATTAACTCTAAAACTACTGGGCCAATTTCAATTCTTTCACCATTAAAAAGCTACGTTATCAGTGAGTAACGTAGGCTATATTTTTTAATTTCACGCGGGCCAAGTCGCGCGCAACAGCTAATCAAACATATAAACCCTTCGTAAAATTATCAGAATTCAAACAGACAGTTTTTCCTGATGACGTACTATGTATCATCTAGTTAAGTTAGTTATTAGGATAAAGTAAACCACATATTAATCTATACTTGTTAATTATTGCAGGGTCGTGGTAAAGATGACTCTTCTTCGTCCTCTTCATCGTCTTCTGAAGAAGATAATGAGAAGTGTAACGATAAAAAAAAAGAATCAACCCATCACGTAAGTAATATCGTTTTAATTTATCAAGAAATGTTAGTTGCTAGTGGGACATTTATTCTCTACTAGCTGTTCTCTTCATCCGCGTGAATTACAAAAACTTTATTTTATTGTTTACATTTGTCAATTATCCATTACAAATGTCAAAATGACATGACATGATAACAAACCACTGCAATCTTGCTTCCTTGATGTTGGCAGCAACTTATGAACTCTTTCCCACATCAGGGATTTTATCCAAAATATTTACCCCTAAGTTTAATGGCGTGAAAATATATAGCCTAAAACGTGACGTAAGAGTGGGGCTTTTTAATAAAAAAAGAATTATTAAAAAATATGCTGTAATTGCTGATATCTTAGGCAACAAACAAGTGTGTGTTTACGCTTTATTATATTAGTATAGATGACTGGCTTACCAGTTTTTAGGAAAGAACTATTAAAAATCTGGTAACGATTGATAAAGGATGTTCTTATCGCAGTTGTAACAAGAATTTGTAAGTTCCTTCAAATGTTAGTTGAATAGAATTTGTTTTATATCATAAGGTGGCAAACGAGCAAGCGGCAACCTGAATCCGCCAAATAGGCGAAGCGACCGCTGCCCATAGACATTCGAAATAGCGAATGCTTTGCCTACCCTTACGACGGAAGACGAGACAAACATAAAGATGATATATCCCCTCCTATACGTCTCCTGCACCGTCAAATCCACGTTCCCATACTTTTATTATAAGAAAAAGGGCCGGAAGGAAAACGGACTGAAATTGGGCCTCCGGCACCACACTCATCAGACGAAACGCGGAATTGCTCCCACTTCACACCTGTTTTCTGTGTGGTCGTTGAATTACACCGGGCGAGTCGATCCATTCGTGCGAAGATGTTAAAGCGGGCTCTACTACTGTTAAATTGTTTTTAATATCACACCTTTAGTGTTATGGCAACGTCTGCAATAACCCTTGCGTCGAAATGTGTCACTGATGACTTTCTTACTGTACTAATCGGCAGTGCGTTCCAGGCAAATTACTAGCAAACTAAACTTTTTTCGACATGACTATAAATGTGTGCATTAACCTTAGATCGCTTGCTTAGATTATGCGTTAAGTTCAGACTTAATTATTGTAAGCTTGCTCGAGCCAGGTCAAGGAAACTTCTTTACAAACAACTCTTGAATATTTAACGCTTATTACGCGGTTGTTTTACGGTTCTATTTTAGACTTGCATATAAAGGTAACTTGCTAAAAGTTGTGTTAACAATAGACATGTAATTTTTGTTTTTGTCTTTTTCAGCATAAAAAAGGAAAACATTTCAAAAGTTAATTTTTTATCTGCAGTAACTGTCAAACATGAGAAGATAAAGACATTTCATGGATAATTGTAATTATAATTATTAATTGAAATGTATAATACATTACTATACTTGTAATATTTTACAATACTCTTTTTATTCAACGGTGTGAAGTAAGAATTTTATATTGTTATTTTATAAATAAAAGCATTTTATTGAAGCACGTTTGAATGATTTTAATAAACATAAAAATTAAAACGTGAACCGATTCTGTTGTGCATGTGAAAAGCCTTCATACGAGTTAATTAATCCATAAATTGTTCCCGATGCAGATCTGGAATCGGATTCGTTTAATTTTATAACATGGCCGCCATTAAAATTTATTTTGCTGTTTACTATCATATTAACAATACGTGTATATTGATTATTGCATATTTAAGGTCTCTTGTAGAGTAAAATATATAATGCAACAATTGTCTAACAAAAAATTAGACAAAAAAATGGGACCCACCTGCAAGCTCCACCTTTCAGATAAAAAAATATTTCAAAATCGGTCCACCAGCGTCACACACATAAAAACATACAGACGAAATGACTAACTCCTTCTTTTGGGAACTCGATCAACAATAATCCTTTGTGAAGTTAATTGTTCAATATTTAAGAAACAATCGTAATTGGTTTGATTAAGAAGTTTATTAATAAAATTATATTATAGATATGTTTATTTTGTATAGAATAAAACATTTTTCCGTCGGCACGCTTTGAATGGTTTTAATTACAAATGTTGTCACAACACGTAATTGAAATATTGTCGCCCCGTAGAGAGGTATTTTAATAATGAAATGCCTCTCCTGCTCACACATGCTTTTCACATTTTTACTGAGATCCGGCCAAGGTCATAGAAATTTGTCAATTCCCGTACTACTGTTTCAGATTTCGTTGCATTATTGATTTTAAAAATAAAAATATGTGATAAAATGTTTATTAAGTAGTTTGTATGTATGTTTATAAGGTTTATTTGAGTACCCTAATTGTATATCTTAATTCATATTATAATTTTTTTAGAATTCAATATTTTTTAAAATTCATATTACAATTTTTTTTAAATTCAAGTTGTATTGGATTATGTCAATAGATCTGAAACATTATTTCGAGGTTATTTGCCAAGAACTATAAAGTTGGTCAGTCAGTACTCTTGTGAAAATTAGTTATATTCCTACCGAACGAATAAAATCGCTGAACCGAGCTTGTATTGCGGACGCTACTAACGAGCTTTTTATAATGATGAATTTCGAGCTTTCTCTGTAATCGTAACTTGAATATAATATTTTAAAATAAATGCATTTTTTTCACCAGCTAGTTGCGGGTTTTTAATCTTTTAGGTTCGATATTTTTATAACCAACATGTTTGCGTCGAGGTTTATTTTATTTATATGAGGCGACAACTAATTTTTTATTTCGTTTAGCCTTCATGTCTTTATTAAACCAAATAGAAAGTGAAAATTATCAGAGTTGTATAGCAATGACTTTAGTTTTCTTTTATTCTTTGTCTATAAGACGACTAGATAAGGCAAGGTATGTACTTACAAAAAACTTAATTTTGCTTTCCATGACATACCTATTTTTAATGTAAAACAAAGTAAACAAAAGAAGTCTATCTGCCGGTTAAATGTTTCATGCTAACTTTAGAGACAGTATTTATTAAATTTTAGTACACATAGAAAATAAGATGCATTGACGATGCTGTGGTAAGTCTATAAATTAGAAGAAAAAATATAAATTAGTAAGCACAATAGTAATATATGTTTCTCGAAGAAAAATTCCCACTATATATAATACATATACATCAAAAGTTTCAAATAAAATCTAACTTAAAATTTAAAATGTTATAATTAATTCAAAAATATTGTTTCAAATAAGTCAAAACTTGATTATAATTTCTATCTATAAAATTCCTATGTAAATATACAACGCCATACAACAGGAATCCTTTTAATGTAAAGTCGGTATGAATTCCGCGAAGCGTCTCAATATTCTCACGTGTACGAAATACCGTATTCGTTTGAATAATTTGACTGTTATTTACACTATAAATAATTTTACGGACGAGACACGTGTTTAACATAGCACAACAATAAAAAATAACGTTATATTAAACATAAGCAATATTAAATGTATGTTGTAATTCAAATAAATTCAATTGTTTTAGCCCACCTAATGTGGGTAATGTTTTTATAAAAGACTACCATTCGCCCGCGACTACGTCCGCGTGGAAAAAAAAATAAAATGAGTAGCCTATGTGTTCTTCCAGTCTATCCTCTACATCTATGCCAAATTTCATCGAGATCCGTTAAGCCGTTTAGGCTACAAACTCTAACAAACATCCATCCATCCATTCAAACTTTCGCATTTATAATGTTAGTAAGATTAGTAAGATTTGATTATGTTGTGTCATGCTGTATGCGATCAGTATTCTAGAATATTCTAGAATGGAATATCAAAGTAAGTGAATGAAAAACTAAGATTAATTATGTAATATTGTTATATTTAAATATATTTTTAAGAACACGTCACAATTTTTTTCTTATAATAGATTAATTAAAATTTGTTCTGCTGTTCTGTACATTATAAAGTTATTATATTGAATACATAATTCCTAAGAAAATTTACGTCACCAGCTGAGGAAAACTAAGGAATTGAGCAGATACTATTAAAAAGATATTGCGCTACCGCAATAGATAAACCATTTAGTTTCTATTTAACATTAATAGATCCACACATGGCGACAAAATGTAAATAGCTCGATATTATCGTACGAACGTTCCATTTAATATTTGTTTGTACAAATCATTTGTGAAGAGATTGTAACCGCTCTAACGTGTTTGTTGGCGCGTAGTCATCGATAAAGACTCCATCCAGTTTAATTTTAATATACGATGAGTTCCTTTATATTTAGTGAGAGTGAATCTGTGAGTTTAATCAAATGAACATTAAGATGATTCGCTTTAAGAGATATATCATAATTTGTTTGGTATTCTTCGATCTGTTGAATCTCGAAGCTGCGCCTGTCTCCGGTCGGGACATCGCCGTCGCTTTTAGCAATCCTGTTAAGGACATTGTGGATTTCTTCATTCACAAGTTTGAAAAGAATAATAGACAGAGAGGTGATAACAAAACCGTCACACCTGGCCCCTCTATGATCGATGTGCCACTGAACACTAATAGCTGCACGAACGGTGCTGTGAAGGATATCTACGGCGCGTGTAGGATACGGTGGTGATTGGGGCCCGCACTTCACAATAATCGAATTTAACGCGCAGTTTGTTCTATAACAGTCGATAAAATGGACGCAAAGATTGTGTTGTTTGTAGTTATTGTATCTCTGTACACGATTTCAACTGGACAAAGTGGTATTGTGTTCAATTTTCATGATAAATTGCGTATGGCCACCACGTCGACTACCGAAAAGGTGAAAACTGGTCAAATAATAAGAGTCCCGGTTCTAGATTGTCCCGATGGGGAGAGAAGAGATGATTTAGGTAACTGTAGGCAGCCATTTTAGAGGTAAGTGTGTCTTTTCTATTCACGAAAACATGTACTCGTAGATAATAACTTTTCCTTTCGACATAAACAAAATAACATTTAGACCTCCAATCTTTCACGTTGTATTGAAGTAACAAGATGATTATTCATACGCAGAATTGTGAATAAACATGTATTATTAATTATTATGTATTCAACCCAATTTGAAGTATATGTGAATGTCTCAATATAAATGCAATATTGTATTCACTATTTATGTAATAATATACATGTCCAAGCTATAAATAACTCTCAGTTTCGTTTCAGATAAAATATCCGGTGGGATAAGAAATATTTGAATGATAATAATATTAAGCAGAATTTTTATAAGTGTCGATTTCCTTGAAGTGCTGTGGTATACGTTATCAATTCGTGGAACGCAACAATTATCACAAGCGACTAAAGATCTCGCTGTCAGGTCAGCCAGGTCACACATTATCTAATCATACTCTTGAAAGTAGCTTAATAGTAAGACTATATTTTCTAAAGAACCGTGAGAAGAAAGAGACGTTTTAAGCAAGATGAAGCTATCGCTCCTTGTTATACTTTGTGTCGGGATAATTGTAATAAGTTCCGAAGCAAATGGAGACGTGGTCGTGGATCTGTTTGGAAAAATTCAAGAATCCGCACAAAAAATTGGAGACGATATAAAGAATGTTTTCCAATCGAACAAGAAACGAAATAATCAGTATCCAGAATCAGTGAAGGTGTCAAAACTAGATAACGGAGATGCGGACAGAATAGTTTTTGACAGATCTGAGGTGACAAAGGCTAGTGTAACCACACCCAAGAGTGGTACGAATGTCACAAAACCGAATGAACAAGCTGGAAGAGAGAATTTCAGAGGCGCCTGTGCTACTGGATACGAGCGCACCTCTGATGGAAGATGTAAAAGTACTTTTTAATCTTGGTGTTGATTTTAGATACATTTATAAACGAATAGTCTGATACAACGTTAAGATTCTAATAATACACCGAGAGTGTCTTTTAAGCACGAAAGGTAAATTCTAGAACGATTTTTTTAACCGTACTGGAAGGTAATTTAAAATGCATTGTAAATTGTTTAACTGATATGTTATGTTAACTTACTTTATTAAATGTATCAGATATAAATTATTGATTCAGACTTACATGTGTTTTATTTTAAAACTATTTTTCTTAAGATAATAGTTCAAAAATGTTTACATTACTTCACTCAACGTATGTAATTAGACAGAAATACATTTTTTGATTATTCTTTGCTTATTATTTCACATATTTAATTTTTTTTTAACTATTTTAACGAATAATATATAATTAGATCTTTATATCTATGTGATAGGACACAAAAGTAGGATCAAAATAAATTGTACTGAAATACGTAATAACATGTTCAGATTAGGATTTTATATTTCTATCTATAGTCCTCCTATTATTTATTTCCTAGTCCTCCTATTATCCTCCTAGTATTTAGGACCTGAACACATCGGTTTAACATTTATAAATATAATGCTAATGAGTTAATGTTTGTTAAAATTATTTTACAAGTAGGACGTAATAATTAAAATGGAGAATCCAAAGTTTAATGCGCTTATCAGTACGTTAGATATTCCGAATGTCGTTGCCCCATTAAATGTCAAGGAGCAACTCAACAGCATTATAGTGCGACAAGTTTGATTGGTCCGGTTAGAGAGATTAGTTCTATCAGGAAAAATAATATAAAACCTACATATCTTTCTTGAGTTGTGCTATCAGTAGTCGTAGTTTATCATTTTAGACTTGTTACGGAAATTGCGCGCAGTCTGATGTTATTTATTAAAATTAGTTAGTTGCACCATATACTCATATTTCGTCATAAAAACATCGCATACTCAAAATGATCGCGAATTTCGTGTTTACGGTTCCGGATTACCCGTAAACTGCTACAGTCCAACTTGTGTTACGCAAGATATCTTACCTCTCTGGCGACCTGATACTTTGAATTTTTAGTAGAGTTCAAACGTTCAAGTTTCATGTAACGACATAAATAAGAGTTGACTCGCGTAAAGTGAAATGTGAAAGCCACTTACCTAATGCTGAAAGCGGCGACAATCTCATTCCGGGCGACAAATTGGGAACACCTTCCGGCGTCAGGCGACACCGCACGGGCGCGCGGCCCGCACCTCACCCGCACTCTCTGCTAAATAGCTATTTATTGCGGCGGCGAACGAGACACCTGTCTCCAACGGGGACGTTAGGCGAGAGCGGTCAGCTCACAAAATGTAAAAGAACTAACAAATAAAAATACCTAATAAAAACAACTTAGGCAAAAGAGTGCAGTTATTAGAACATAGTCAAGGCGAGCACTGGACTGGATTTTGTCCTTTCACAAAT
Organism: Papilio memnon; assembly: GCA_003118335.3. NCBI lineage: Eukaryota > Metazoa > Arthropoda > Insecta > Lepidoptera > Papilionidae > Papilio > Papilio memnon. The sequence goes on from LD688932.1 coordinate 5,185,294, forward strand.
TCAAAAACCCACGCGCAAATAATGTGTCAACTGGCAGGAGATGGCACATGACAGGCGGCGCTGGCGTTCTCCTGTGTTGAAGGCTAAGACCCACTTTGAGTCGCTGTGCCAGAGCAGTAAGAAGCAAATGATTCTGCTACCTTTTAGACATGAGATGGTCGTGGTAACTTATTGGTAATTTTTACCCATACATTTCTCATGTATGGGCAAAAATTTACAAGTGATGAAATTAATCATATTTTTCAGGACGATAAAAACTATTAGATATACTATATAAATAGGTTAATAAATTTGAAATATTAAATGATTTAAATTACACAAAATAATGTATCTCGCTTAGTAAATGACATGTTTACTAAATTGTCACAGTAAAAGCCAGTGGATTACGCTGTACTGGAACTCATTGTTCACGTTCCTGTCGAGCAAACCCCCGACTAAGACCCCACTGTCAGTGCCCGTGTGTTCCTGACAACGTAATCAACCTTAAGTAAGGTCATTTTAATGGTTGCTATATTTATTGCAATACATATTTTAAGTGAGTTTAGTAATTTTTGTATGAAATACCAAGGGGGAAATATTATTAACGTCAACTATGAATAAGTACGTTTAATAATGCTATAATACTAGTATACTTACACCGATAAGCGCTTACTTGTAATAAATAATCTATTCAAAACTGTGACGATGAAGTAGTTCTTAATGTGTGAATTCAAAAACAGTGTCCATCCTTGATTTATATACTTGATTTTACATTTATCATCCCTGTATGATGATAAAGTTATGTGAAGTAAGCAAAAACTTCAACAGTAAGAAGCTCGATGTATTAGTATTTTAGAGTTGTATAAAAAACATTGTTGACTTAGATACATATAATTAGAAGTGTAATTTGTCCTCGACGATAATATCTATTCCATAGAATACAAGGTAAACAGAGTGGTCACTGTGTACATTGACAACACTGATAGCTGGGACTATTGAGTATTTACTGAAATTGGTGACGTCAGAGTATCGATTCATTTGTACTTCAATGCTGATAAATAAATACTTAGCCTTAAGTAGTCAATATTTCATTTGTTTTATCTTATAACACATTTGAAATTCAGTCTAGAAGTTTCCTTCAGAATAACGATAAGAGTTAATGTGGATACTATGAAATTGCTATCATCATAGACGACATCATCCCAGTCTTGAATTCTTAACTAAAAATGTTTATTACCTCTGACAAATTTGCAGTCAACCATTCCCAGCATTCCTTTATGAATATTCATACTAAAATTATCTTTCTATTTTCGATGAATTAAAAATGTTTGAAAGGGACGCCGCGCGCCGTAATTCTGAACGTGATACTTGGGTACGTGAGCGCTGGTCGGTCCATTTGTTAACGAAGCGATATTGTGACACAGGTCCGTTTAATTGAGCTATTTGTGTTAGTCCGGCCCTGTCACAACGCCCGCGTCGCTGCCTCCCTAACTACAAAGCGCTTTGTTTACATTCGATGTACAACATTATTATTTTCGTACATAATAAAACCCTTCTTTTTTAAATTATTTGGTTAGCCTTTTTTAGGCTTGGGTACAAAGGAAGAGGAAGACCGAAGAAAGTATGGATGGATTGTTTGAAAGAGGATATGCTTAAGAAGGGAGTGGATTCAGATATGACGGCTGATAGAGATGTATGGAAGTAAGCACATACTGTGCCGACCCTCCGTAAGGGATAAGGACAAGTTGATGATGATGGTTTGCCTTTTTTAATAAAATATATTCTTATGCATGAACTAATAAATAGCGTAGTGTTAAACTTATTAAAAATCTAAATTTATTTTGCATTTTTGCAGCATTATGATTTTAAGAAGTAATGCACTGTTTGCCTTAGTGTTGTCTTGTGATGCTAGATGGCAGGGCTGTCGTTAAAGTCCACATTGTTAACTGGTACAAATCGTTCTTTAAAAGAAACGATCAAAGTCATTCGTTCAATTTTATGGCGTCAAATATGTGTATTTTACAATCGAATGAAAGTTTTACGTAACCTAGGAAAATTTATCAACGTATACAACCATTTGTATGAAGCTATTTTTTTCTCATGTGACAATGTTTTATAGTAGTAATTTAAAATACAATTGCAGTTATATGTTCAATAGTTCATGTAACTACCGTATGATTTTTGTACAATTTATTTTGCATGAATAAAAATTAATCTTTAAAAACAGTTCATATTTAATTTATTTAACTTAATTCGTTAGTTTTAGAGACAAGAAAAAATATAATAAAAAATATACAATACAATCGAAAGCACAATTCAATTCAAGTAGCGGTAAAAATACAAGAGCTCACAATTAAGAAAGTTTAGACTGGGCAATTAGGCCGCTTACTAATTGGTTACCGTTCCATTTTAAAGTTACAAGTTTGAAGTTAACTCCATTGAAATGCATGACGGGCTTGCTTGGAAATTAAATAAAAAAAATTGCTATACAATATCAAATATTCAAAACAAAAAATGTTTTTTGTTTTATAGGATTACGATTGAGATGGTACTTATCCTTTTCTTGTAAATCGAGTAGAAAAATAAAGCTTTTTTCAGTGACGAACAACTTGATAAGTTGCACTTGTTAAAAATGTAAAAACATAATAGGTTTTTTTTGTGTATAAAAATTAACTTTGCTGGAATTTGGAAATGGAGAAGAATTGATGGTACACATCGCGGCGGACGTAAACAAAATGTAAAATAAAGTCAGGTTGCGGCGTTGTCACGCGGGCGGCGGGCTAACACAAATAACTCAATTGTTCCAAGTGGAACATCACTTGCAGAACAAATGGCCCACTCACCTGTCCTGCCATCCATTTTGATTTAAATTGGACAAGTTTTTTCGTTATTTTAATCTCTGTCTGACCGATTTTTATTTTCAAAACCTAAAAAAGCGAAAGAATTTTTCGACATCACGTAAATAAGCGAGCACTGGGTAGTTAATTACTGCATCTGTTTACAATAAGGGTTATTTGTAGACCCCACTATTTAGAAAAATCATTTTTTACGATTTTTTGATCTTCTTAACCTAAAATGGTTTAAGTCAATTGACATAATTAAAAGTAAAGGCCGTTTTTTTGTTAAATATGCCTAATTCGATTTATGTAGAAAAATAAATCAAACTTTTGCATCCATACATTTTAGGCACAAATAAAATTTAAAAATTGTTGAACAACGCTAGTGCGTGAGTTATTACTTTCCAATATCCTATTTTGGATTGTCCACGTCGATCCTATTAATCAAAAAAAATCATCCGGCTTAGCACGAAGCCATACTGTTGTATGAAATGGGATATTCAATATTAAAAAAAAACGAACATGCCAACGAACCACAAATTGCAACATGTAGAATATTTAACTATATTTTTCAAAGCTATGAAAGTTACTTTAAGATAATGTTTTATTTTTTTTTTGCAACGAAACCACTTAACCACTTCTATTTAAAAGGAAAATATATTTAAAGAAACTTCAAGTCTTAAAAGTTTAATGACTCAATCAGAAAGTTGAAATTTTTAAATGTTTGGTAAAAAAACATTTTGTCATAAAATAAAAGAAAACTATTTTATAGGCGATGTAAACGTTTTTATCTTACTATAATAATATTATAAATGCGAAAGTTTAAATGGATGGATGGATGCTTGTTACAGTTTGTAGTCTACGAAGACGTGAATTTTGGCATAGACGTAGAGGATAATCTGGAAGAACACATAGGCACTTTTGTTTTTTTTTTAAATTCCACGCGGACAGAGTCGCGGGCGAAAGCTAGTGTTTCATAAAACCTAAATCCCATTTCTCATTAGCGGTAATTCAATTATCTGTACTATTTGATTATTGAACATATTAGAAAGGAATCATTTTAGGAAAAGATTTATTGATTTAATAGTTCGCTTCTTCTGCTTTACATCCTGAGGTTGGTGTCAGTTACGACTGCAGAGCGCTTAAGTGCTGGCGACTATTAGAAAATACTACCAAGACGACTGGCGTACAGGAATATTGTGAAAATATTTTATACTATATAATATCACAAAGAACTATTACATCATTTCAGATATTAGTACGGCAAGATCTTTAAACCTAACTTTACAATATATTTTTCGTCAAAGTCGTTCTGTTGTTATATTGAATCTATTCGAACCACAGTGACATTTTTCACTGTAATTATTTTTGAATCATTTTGTCAATTTATTTCAGATATTTTTATTAAATATCGTTAGTGAAATCGTAAATATTGAAATAAGAATTTATTGTATTTATAAAGAAGAGAACATTTGAAAATGTGATTTCCCTGATTAAAGTCAAAGCGCGCCGGATGTTTGCAGGAGCGATGCGAGTCGGCGCAACTCTGTTGGCACCTTGACTGTAACCTAATTATAGAATTGTTTTGTCAATTGAAAAAAAAAAATGCTCTGAGCATGAAGTTTTATACAGCAGAAATGTACTGAATACAATCAAGTAGTTTTTAAACTTGGTGATAATTTTTCATTACATTTTTTGACATTCATATATAGGAAGATTCTATTATATTGTAACATATAGAAAATATGTTATTACTGTCTACCCGTCTATTTAATAGACTGGAGACCTTCTAAACCTAACATAATTTTTGTTCGGCTCAAATCATACGGGTTCGCCACATCGGTAGCGATCATATAGTTTAAATTTCACGCCTTGGGTTATTGCCGGTAACCGGACTTATTTTTATTCTCCCGCAATAGTGGGTAGTTTTGAATTCCTCTCCAGTACAGTCGGGCGCGGGCCTGCAGTGAGTTGTGCGGGAGGAAGAGTCGTGTGCAAGCAGCCAAGCGAGTCAGTCGGTTACGAAATTGCGAGTTCAAAAGTCATCGGAAGTGGTTGCTTGTCCGACAACACGAAAAACACAACGGGCGTATCAATTTTGTTAGCGAATGGAGTCGCTTTGAATTTCGGTTTCGCGTTTGGAACAATAACGGTGCATGTAGGCTATAGACTTAACAGAACTTGACTCGATTGACACCGACAGTGAACAGGCACCTGGTGAGGCGAGCATGAAGTAGGTAAGACCAATACATACCTCTTCACCCCTTGCTTACAATATTATGCCTCTCAGTGCATGCTTAGTTAAGGGGTAGGTTGTGCCGCGGGACCCGTCGTGTTCGGCACAATTTCCTTAATATATCTGATCTAAATAGAGCAGTTTGCCAAATAATACAGTGTTGTAGAGACACACTGTTTTAATTGGAACAAGTTCTCACTTAATTTAAACATCGCGATGCAATCTAAAACTTTACTTGCATACGATAATAACGTGTTGTCGATTAGTGCTGGGATCTCAGATTACTATGCGCAGTTTGTTTGAGAAAATTCTATAGTGTCAAATATAATTCTCGAGTCATATCCGAAATAACTTCTTAATCTAACAAATTGATTTTGATTTTGATCAAAGATATCTAATATTTATCCCGATCATTGACTTACTACTACGTGAAAGCTATTAGTTCAGGTCTCAGAGATAGCAAGGTTACTTCCATTGATGGCTTATAATATTAGCACAACTTGCAGACAAGGTGAGTTACAGTTAGTCAAATAGTAGCACGAATTTCACGCTTATAAAGTCTCCAAAAATTAAGTTGTAAAGGAAATAAAAATTGAATAATCTCAAAAGTGAGTTCTGCTGATTAAAATCAAAGAGCGCCGGATGTTTGGAAGTGCGACAGGGCGCGGGCGAGGCGCGGCCCGGAGTGTAACGACATTATAAAATTGTTTCATGTAGTGTAAAAATGAATAAGCTCTTGTTTTGTAACTTAAATTTATGATCTTTTTGACTTCATAAATCGCTTATTGTGTAAACGAACCAAGTTTAAACTTCTTCAAGTATCAAGAGTTTTAAAAATATAAAAGTACTCGTACGAACATATTGTAATAATTTGTCTAGCATAAAACATATTTGAGACTTTTATTAAATTAATAAAAACCGTATGATCAAAAGTAAATTGTTCTCTCTTTCAAGTGATTAAATAAATCATGGGTTGTTTAATAAATTTCACTGTGTGGAAATCTTATTTTTCACTCCATTATTATGTGGCGTAATAGCTTTGACAATAATTAATTTAGCTCGTTATCCAGCGTCGTACTTCATATTGTATTTGAAATTGAAACTGAAGAAGTAAATTACGTCACGTTACGGGATCATTTATTCAATTTAGACTACAATGAAAAATAAAAAAATTAAGGATGTATATATTGAATTTGTAAGCTAAAAACTTGGATAATAAACTAGTAAACAATATTTTCAAATCCAAAACATTTTTTTAATCATTTGGGAAAAAAATAATTGTATTACCTATATTATAATACTAGCTGTTCGCGTGCGTCTTTAGCCGCATGATATTCTAAAAACTTTATTTTATTGTTTACATTTGTCAAATTATCAATTGCAAATGTCAAAATGACATGACATGATGACAAAGCATTGCAATCTTGCTTCCTTGGTGTTAGCAACTTATGATCTCTTTCCCACATTAGGGTTTTTATCCAAAATATTTACCCCCTAAGTTTAATGGAATGAAAATATATAGCCTAAATCATGACGTAAACATAGGGCTTTTTATTAAAAAAAAAGAATTATACAAAAATATGCCGTAATTGCTGACATCTTAGGCAACAAAGAAGTGTGTGTTTACGCTTTATTATATAATATTAGTATAGTTATAGATATAGATATAGATTGATTGTATTTTACTTGCGACATATACTTGTCAATACGCTAATAGAATGTACCCTCGAATTAGATCTTGGCTCAGCAGATGGTCTGGTTCCCACGTCTGGCCTACACCAGGTTAATGGACTTAATTCCATGTCGACTATTACTGGTGTGTAGTTTGAACCAATTATTTTTATGAGGGTAAATGTTACATTTTATGCCGTATCATGATTACAGACACAAATTAGTTCCTTGTTTGATACAGTTGTCAGCAATCTACTGTATCGGAAATTTGATTTTGATTTATTTTATACAATACGTCTATCATTTTAAACACAGTACGTATCACAATATTTTTATTAATAGGAAAAGGAGAAAGGCAAGAAATAATACTAAAGCAAAGTAGGCTTTTGTGGTAGAGCCCGCTTTAACATCTTAGCACGAATGGGTCGGCTCGCCCGGTGCTATTGCACGACCACACAGA
>LD688932.1:5192625-5206941 GCA_003118335.3 Papilio memnon
TAAGTCCAAATAAACTCAAACAATACCAAATTGAAATAAACATTCCACAATACGCACTGTTTACAATCACTAAGTAAAATAGGCCATATTTAAGTAGAGGAAAGCTGACTAATTAATATATAGGAAAGAATTTGTAAATGGGATTTAATGAATAATTCATGTTTTAACGTCTAATAAACAAGAGAACTCGAAAATATTTCTCATCTCCTGTTGTCGAGTAAACAAACGTTGTTATTACGACTTTAGTCACCTCCGACTTGACTTATCAATTCGCTACGTACTATGAACCGAAAACGTTTATACTAATCATACTTTATGTAACTGTTTTTGTTATTTTCTATAGGTAAATGAAAATTACAAAGTATAGGCATTCCAAAATTTATTTAATAAAAAATCATTTTTTACACACAAAAGTAGCAGAGTTTTTGGTACGTATAAATTGTGTTTTTTTTCTTTCTAAAGGTGTTTATTAAGGTGTCAGTAAATAATGGTTGTCATCTCTCATCAACGAAACAAATTGCATCATTAGATGTGCGAATTTGTCTAAATCAACGAAGTCAAAGTTGAATATTTTACGACAAACAATTTAATATACCACAGCGCCAAGTCGTGGGTAGTAATTAGTCGTAATTAACCAATACAATTTAATTATTTCACACTATAAAATTAAATCAAAGGGTCGAATTTGTCGATAGGATGACCTTGATCATCATCATCAACTTGCCCTTGTCCCTACGGAGTTTCGGCACAGTATGTGCTGCTCTTCCAAACATTTCTATCAGCTGTCATATCTGAATCCACTCACTTCTTAAGCATATACTTTTTCACACAATCCATCCATACTTTCTTCGGTCGTCTTCTACCTTTTAGGATAACCTTGATATTTGCATTTTTTTTAATTAAATGAGATTTTTAAAACTGACAACTCAGCATAAGGCTTGCTACATAACCCCAGTTCTGGCGGTTTTTACTCAAGATTCAAACTGTTAAGTCCAAACTATCAGAACTCAACGTCAGCAGTGGTCTTTAAATAGCATAGTTACTTTTAAATATTACATTTGAAAATAAATAACATTTTGACATTTTAATAAACAATTTGATTCAGATGGTGCATTTATCTTATTTATATTCACTAAATAAACCGGCAAACAGAGTCTTGAATAATGTTTTCATCTCCTTTCGTCGGCGAAACAAATGGTGCTCATATCAAGTCGCCGAAGACCGAAGACTGCGTTCACTGAGCTAATTATAATACAGCTGTGACGAGGTTATGTGTTGAAGTAGTACGAATGGCTACATTAATTATGACACTGTGATGTAAAAAATTATCAGGCGTATGTATTTAACAAACGCATGTAGTTAATAATAAAATCACATCAAATCTTCACTTTGGTCTAGGTGGGATCGTGGTCAAGCGATGGTTTAAAAATGATAAATAATACTAAAAATTAGGGAGATATTTGAAATTGAAAACAAATTTATATTTATAGAATATTTTTTACACAAACTTAACCTAATTTACATTTTATTTTAAACAATAAATACTAAAATGTATATAAAACAGAAGAGTAAAACGTATTAAAGCGTAGCCGTAGGTAAGTTTGCTAATTGCAAATTGTTCAGATAGAAATAATTTTACAACTATGAAAATCAATGTAAAAATTAAGACAAGTATTTTATGAAAGGTTAGGTTTAAATCTAAGGAACAGTAGCAAATGTTATTCATTTAAAACTCAATTCTATTGCAATCCATTTGAAATCGAATGTGTTATTTTTATCTTTCTTTCAATATCGAAGGATCTGTGAAAATAGGGAGCTTTGTAACATTGACACGTTCGTTATAAACCGTTTATAGGATGCGATGACGGCCGCGCGTGAGACGTGAGGTGGCAGTTCATGCTTCATGTCCATACAAAAATTCAACCTCACATAACATTTTATTTAGTACCGTCTCTCTGAAGTATAAGACCCTTTCAATGCGTTATCAATGTATATCAACTGACACTGCTAAAAAAATAATAGTTGATTACTGTTTGAGCTTTTTTATTTTATTGAATAAACATAGAAAAAATGTCTCGCAACTTTTGAAAGATAAGGATATGCTTTATTTTATGCTATAACGATTTATTAATTTTATCGTAAGATTTAAAATACGAATTGAATCTTACTCAACTCCGTACATCGCTATTTCACGGCTGAAATTTATCCTCCGTTTTCCTGAACATGACCGCAACGCACGTTCCTGAACCACAAGTATCCTGTGTATCGTATAAAGCTACGTACAATACGATCTTCCGTACATTATTAAAGTTAAAATTCTTTATTTTTAGCACCATAATGAAAGTCATGCTTAATAAGTCTTGGACGTTTTTAACAAATCTTTCTGGACATATATCACCAATCTATTTGTGATCGGTGTAAATGATTTTATTCTTCTATTATATTCTATTATTCTATGTTTAGTTGTTTTGTTATTTTTAACCCTTAAATCATTCTAATGTATGGAACGAATATACGATTTAAGCCTGTTATAAATTTATGACGATGCCTAATCAACCAGAAGCCATTATAGAGTCTAATTGAATGGAAACTTTCGAGATCAATTTTAACGATTGGTTTGCGATATGTTTGATTAAACAAATTTATAATATGAAGTGCATATTATATTGTTTAAATTTAAATAATACGTTAAAACTCTATTACCATTTAAACAAATCGTTAATTTAAACATGCAACTGAACACACTGAGAAAAATTGTTTAACAAAAAGTAATTGACTATGGTTTACCATTAATTTATGTATCACTATTAATAGAACAAAGTTAAAACATCAAAGATATTAAGCAGTAACACTATTCAATTGGCATGTCAAAAACAAGTTTCTCGCAATGTTACATTCAATTAACTTACATTGTTCGATACAGATTAACAATGTAAAATAATTCTGTCTTCATTCTATGTTTATGTCTCTAATACGGCGATACTTCCTACTTGTATGCAAATACATCTTGGTATAACTAACTTGAAATATCCATACAATCGATAGAACGAATTCTGTAAAGCCATTTTGCTTTGTCGCTTTGTCTATTGATGATTTTGAGTAGACTTCGAGGGACTATGATTTGAAATTTAATTTACTGCCTCTGAAAGCAGAAGGATTCGCTTTGACTGTCAGTTCAAAATGCAACAATCCATTCCTCTGTTTCGTGACGACATCGAACTTCGATTTACTTTAGGTTGGAAAATGAACTCATTCTTCAGTAAATATACTCGTAATAATAATTATATTGTTTTATTTTGCTATTATTGAATTAGTTTAGATTAATAATTCTTAACGGTTTTCAACTAAAATGAAACTGAAGTTTAAAGATGGAGCGGCGGGATTATTGTAAGTCCTAAGATTACACCTCGGGCTATATTTAAGTGTGAGTTATGATCGCCTTAGCGGCGCTCAAACGGGCATCTATGAGAAAATACGACGCCAACGATGCTGCAAGGTTACTAAGATAGAGGATATTTAATATGAGACAGCAACACAGCGAACGTGCTATGGATTAGATTAACTCGACATTACTTGACTGACTAAGGAAGGGTACCTGGCGTTTTTCACTTATATATATTTTGTGATCTTTTGTAGCTTAAACGAATGAACCTTTTAGACAAGTGAAGTGTTCATCAGTGCGCGTTCTTCTGAGTGTCATACTGTCAGTTTTTGTTCACTAGTTACTGTATCTAGTTGGTTAAACGTCATGTCAGTTGCAAAATAAATTATAAATGATATGAAATGCTATTTTCCAAATGTAACGTCGGCTTACGTTAGAGGCAACTTCAGAAAACTGAATTTAACCTCAGAATAAGTTTAATCTCCGCTCGTATAGATGTTCATTTTTTTACAAAGCTACATTCTATGAAAATGAAAATAGTGAAAGAATATTAAATTCTTCCTACGGTTTTTTAATCATCGCAAAGGATTTAAATTTTAACTGCTTTAAATTAAAGTCGAATAGAGAATGAATTACTTGTGCATAATAACTAACACTTGATTATTAATTATTTCAAACAATATAAACTAAAAGTTAAAAAAATATATCTATATTTCTTTGTCATGCGCCTTTAACTAAACTATCGAACAACTGTTGTGCGATTGTCGATTGTTTCGCAGCCAATTCAACTGTTTAGTTGCACAACTAAAAATCGAGTAGTGTGCGCACCTTCATATCAATCACAGCGCGATTAAACAATTGTGCGATAATTTAGTCAAAGATGTGCGCGCAGTCTAAAACTAACAAAAAGCTCACACTAGTCTCTTTCTTGGACATGTTTTGCTAATGGAATTGTTCACTACAATCTTCGTTTAATATATGAAACAGGAAAGATTGCTACCAATATTTATCGCGACTCACAGAATGGGAAGTTATTAGGGTGTCACATAGAGCTGACAATTATTATACCACACTGCAGCAAAATAAACTTGAGTTAACTATACGGACAATGTTTTAAATGTGTTATGTTATTTAGTTTAAAAAATAGTTTAGCATTTACTACGCCAATTCCCAAATAAATTAAAATTGTTTTTGAATACTTAACAATAGTATGGACACGTAGGACAACTCTAATGTTACGGTAGTCATTTATTTTAGAGGTATCTTAGACTTATTTATCGAATACAGAATAAAAAAAACTTAATTGAATGCTGTTTGAACCAAAATTGCGCTTTTGTTTATTTTAAGTAAAACTTCAGTTTTTTTTCGGTCGTTTGTTCTTCCAAATTGTATCGCCCTCGAGGGAGCCACGGGGTAAGCAACATAAAACCTTTATTTTGTTTTGGAATTTTATTCTACCTGTAAAACTCACTCACCTGTGCGAAAGAGAATAAAAAAATAATCGTAAAATCTGCAAAACTTATAGTGCTTATCATACTGCATACATTATTTTTAGTTTTTTTTTGAAGTAAGATTCATATTTAATTCCTGTTTCATATCTTGACCTCAGAGCGTAGTTAGTAACGTCACAAGAGACTTGTCAAATACTAATGCAATTTGTATTTTCCTAAGGCTTCTGGCGTCATTCCAATCTTTACTACAAAGGGGTGCTTTCACACTTAATAGAATAGGCGTTTATGATAAATAAATATTAAAATCAACTCTGATGATTTTCAAACTTTCTACAATATTGTGTATCGCGCCTGTTGACGTATCAATCCTAACATTTTTCATAAAATCATCCTAACATTATAAAAAAATAATGAGATTAAAACAGCTAGCAGTTTTAAATTGTAACTTTCTCTAAAGGACTCTTCTGGCTTACAATTGTGAGGGAATGTCTCGCCGGTTTTTTAATGAAACGTGTCAAAACCGAGGAGTTTTTACATCGCTGCAGGCGGCTCGCACAATGTAGTACTGCAACAGGCACTGCAATGAAATGCACTAATGAACTTTACGGTAATATTAAAAGCCGATTTTAGTTAAGGATTTCATCATCATCTTTGGAAATGAACTGGCCTTTTTCATACTTAGAGGCGACATAGTATGCACTAGTTTTACCATTCGGACTTCTTATCTCATTTCACTCGTAAATTAATCTATACTAATACTAATATACTAATATTATAAAAAGGAAAGATTTGTATTTTTGTTTGTATTGAAATAACTCAAAAACTACTGGACCGATTTTAAAAAATCATTCACCGTTAGAAAGGTAATTTATTTGTGAGTAACATAGGCTACATTTTTTGATTTCACGCCGGCGAAGTCACGAGCAACATCTAGTAAATATATAATATACTAACAACACCAATATTAATTATATTTATACAGTAAGTATTCAGTAATACACCTTATATGTACGTCTTAATACATAGAACAGTTTTTTTTTATCAGATACTTGATAATTTAGAAATAAGAGGGGATAAAGGTAAAATAACAGAGTGAAGGAATGGCTAAGGTTATTGTGCGCTTCTCCGTTCCGAGATTACACCCCGGCTCCCAGTTAAATGTAAGTTATGACTGCCTTAGAGCTGAACAAACTGTTTGGACACTTTGAACCAACGTCTCTTTTGTGATTTCATAATAAATTTCGATAAAGCAATAGTCTATACTTCTATACTAATATTATAAAGAGGAAAACTTTGTATTTTTGTATGTATTGGAATAACTCAAAAACTACTGGCCCAATTTCAAAATGTCTTTCACCATTAAAAAGCTACTTTATCAGTGAGTAACATATGCTATATTATTTTTTAAATTTCACGCGGACGAAGTCGCGATCAACATAATAATTTTTTTTATGTTGCTTGTGATTTTTATTAATTATTATAATAGTTTTCATCAAACATTACTTGTATTTTACTCAAAAATGAAAATGAAATTGAAAATAAGTTACCTAAAGTGGAAATTATATCTTCTTCTGAATAATATCTTCATTTTAGTGGTCTCCAGTTTGGAATTATTTAATCTTAATATTAAATAGAGTACCTTAATGAACATTACGAATACTAGTTTATTAGGAGCGTTTTGCTCTTTGATAATTCAGACTAGACTTCAAAAGGACAGCCTATGATTTGAAATTTAATTCAGCGCCCCTGCAAGCTGAGGGACTTCGCTTTGAGTTCAAACACAAATTGCAACAATCTAAAGCACGACGTAATTCCTTCAAAGGTTTGCCTCACTGTATGAAAACTTAATGCCTATTCAGAAATTTACACTAAGAAATGTAATATCATTTATTATTTCATGCTTTCCTATCTTTTGGTCTTTGGAGTTATCTGAAAAAGAACTATCTCGCTTTTTACTTTGTTTTACAGAGTAGTTTAATGTTAAACACACTAGTAATATTATTGTAGCACGAATAGAATTCTGAATTTATAAGGAATGCTATACATTACTTGGAATATAGTTTTTTTTTAAATAACTAAGCAGGGACCCTACGTGAGAACTTTACGAAAATTAGGGCCCTAGTTAATTAGCGCGTTTTCTTTGATTACAGTAATCAGTGCGCCGGCTGGCTTGAAGAGCTCAGGTGAGGGCGGTGCTCGGAATTGCTGCATTTATTTAGTTTAGCATAATTGAGTAACGACTCAAGTGAAACATAAGTTTATCAAAATCTCCTAAAAAGAGCATTATATGTAAGTTGAAGGTTTCCTTAAAAGAATTTATTTATATCATTAAAAATGAATGAAGAAAAATAGCAATAATATGAATACAAAACATGCCGCGGCAACTTTGGCTTTCATTACATGACAATTTTATTAATTATCTATACTTCTATACTAATATTATAAAGAGGAAAGAGTTGTATTTTTGTATCTATTCAAATAACTCAAACACTACTAGGCAAATTTTAAAAATTCTTTCACCGTTGAAATGTAATTTATATATGGGTAACATAGGCTATATTTTAATTTTGCGTGGACGAAGTCGAACTCGTGAGAAACAGCTAGTCTTTAATATGTTACAATTATATGTTGCTAGTAATCTGGAACAAATTATTGTTAGTATTTAGTAAATTGGACAAACGTCTGACTGTTCATTCAATTTGAATTAGCACATAGCAGATAGCGTCCGCCGAGCCGCCAAGCCGCCAGGTCAGCGTTAGCGCTGGGAGCGGGCACCGAATCTAATTGCACATTACGTCTTGCATCGTAGATTGACTGGACGGCTTCATTGAATATTTGATTGTGCTACAAACAATACGAACTTGCATACTTATGTAATAGATATAACAAGTAATATGCTGTGACATGTCGTAGTTGTTTTTCTAGATAAAAATAAAGACCGATTAAAAAAATTCTTACACCATTAAAAAGCTACGGTATCAGTGAGTATTATAGGCTACATTTTTTATTTCATTCGGGCGAAGTCGCGAGCAACAGCTATACAATATAAATCTCAAATTCTATTGATGCTGTAGATGAAATAGCAACGCTACCGTCTATTTTTGGTATTCTTTTGTTCAGGTTTTACAAAAAATGTTATAGATATAGAAAAACATTTTACAGAGCTAGAAAAGGTATATTTTTACTTATGTTTAAAAAAAATTTAACAGAAAAGCTAGTGACTTTCCTGACTTATTAATAACGAAGCTTCGGTAAAACTTTGTTCAATTAATAATGAAAGTGCACCTACATGTATTCGAATTTATTCAACGATTGAACTATATTCATTTAGTATTAAAACTTAATCTAGAAAGCTACCGATCGAGAGTCGAGACTAAACATTCATTGTGTATTCCTAACAAACCGAAGACTCTACTAAACTAAGCTCTTTTAAAGGTAAATAAGAACGATTTTATTTAGGGTTTAAATAATAATACAAGTAGAATTTTATTAAAACTCCTAGTTTCGAGTTGTTATAAAAACTTTTCTGGATTCCCTTGACGTTACACCATATTCACTATTTAAGCTATTTTGTGTCTTAATAAGCACTTTGTGGTGCTAATGAGCAAACGAAAACTGTGATAATACCTTAGAGCCACTTTACAGTACCACTGGGTTATGTACTCAAAGCAAATGTTTAACGACTTCATAGGATATAGAAGTAAAGAGTAGGTTTTCAGAGTGCTTCGCCACATAATTTTCTTAAAAAGACGTTTCATCATGGTTTGTTTATTCTTTTAATTTCTTGGGCGTTGCCAGCTAATGATTTGGGCTAGGTCTAAAGGAGAGATGGAGCTACCATTATGGAACTAATGCAGATATTGAAGTATGCGTTAAAGTTTATTAGGAATGGATGCATGATTAGTAATTCTTTGTAACTTGAGTGTGCAATGTAGGCTTTAATCAAATATTCAAATCTGTACATGAATCTGTGTATGGAGTAAGGCATTATGCGTAATTAGATGTGGCAAACGTACCCAGAGCTCGAAATGACCTGTCGCATTCATAATGCACGAATTCAAATTGAATGCGCTGCCGCCGCTGCCGCTAGACGCACGTCAGATTTACCGCATGTTTTGAATGTCCACCATCGCTTATTTACATACATTGTTTTGCATAAACAATTTTATTACTTATTTGTAATTCAATCAATAAAGTTTCGATGTTAACATTGTAAAGTCTCTACTGATTCTATATATTTTGTGGATTATTTCTAAAATTGAAAGGTAAAAGAACAAATAAAACGTACTTGTAAGTATTAAAGAACATTTGACTAAGGCCAAGTCACCCTTAACTTAGGCTAGGCTGAGAGCCCCTCTGTGGGTACGTCTAGTCAGTTGGTGATGATGATGCAAAAACATTAAGTTACATTTACACTGTACTAAAATCATTATCAATCGATGACATAATATTATGAATTTATTTGATAAAACAAGACTGTAAGCTTAGCGTTAATTTGATACACAGTATTCGAGTTAATTTAGTCTACAGGGATGTTACTTGCTTCAATAGCACTCTAATTCGCGCTGAATAATCAAATTTGCATTATTTGCCAGCTGTGTGATTTGTTGTGCGATAGTGATTTATGTTTAATTTATATTTATACGTTAGTTACATTGACAGAACACTGATAGACAAGTGAACGTGGATAACATTAATACATTTTTGGTATACTTTGGGTTTCTACTTCATAAGACCTATACAAAATATATAACGTTATCTATTTTTAATACTATATAATCAAAAGGAATACGTGTTTCTATATGCAGTACAGCATTTTATTATCTGTGGAATGTTATTGTTAACTAATTAGATACATTTTTATATCATATTTTTTACAATATAAAGTATTTTGCATGGTATTTTATAATAATACAAGCAGTCAAAGTTATATTGAAACAAGTGAGCGCCAAATAAAACAATCCTGCTTGCAGTTCCTGTTGGAAATTTCAACGAAGGAAGCGGCTGTTGTTCTTTCTTATTAAAATTGTGACTTGTTAGTTAACAACGTTTATGCTTCCTTAACTGTTGTATTCTTTACATTTTAATTTAAGCTTTTATTAAAATCTGCGATGTTGAAATAGAAATGTTGGGTAGCTTATATATTAATTTAAAAAAAAATCTTAGGTTAGATTTAATACTTTACTATTTTTTTTGATAATAATACTATTATAATTAATTATCAAACCATATATTCCAAGCAGTTAAGGTACTCGTACGATAGTTTGACCACGCACTCGTAGCGATGAGTAACATTCGTAGAAGGCAGTGCTACGAGTTAATGGTGGTAAGTGTCTGGTTGGTTATTCTCGTAGAATTATTTGTTCACGCACCTATTATTGCTCAGAGAAAATATGAAGTATTTATTTAGCATACCGTAATTCATTGAGTTTTAGCCACCAGTGACGACAACAAATTAGCTTATGTACAGCATTCGACTCGGAAAATCCGTAGTTAATTTAAATAAGTAATGGTGCGCTTTGTGCTCGGCGAGTTGAGTTATTTACAAAACAAACACGTGTGTAAGCTATCTTTCCTGAAGGAGCGATGTTAATGTTGTACGTAATTTGCATAAACACATTTGCTCAGATTTTGACACCCTTGCCTCGCCACGCTTGACATTTGAAAATTCTGACTTGAATATTACTACGCGTTTGTTCTACGAGTATATTATCGCATAATACTCTGTGATTTTTCTTTTCTTTCTAATTATATGTCTTTATATTTTCTCAGATTCATCTATACATATCTATACTAATATTATAAAGAGGAAATATTTACATTTTTGTATGTATTCGAATCATGTAAAAATTACTGGCCGATTTCAAAAAATCTTTCACTATTAGAAAGGTAATGTGTCTGTGAGTAACGTGGGCTATGATTTTATTATATCTTTTTCATTCCACGCGGCCGAAGGCACGAGCAACAGCTAGTATTGATGTTAATCTACTATAAGGTTAATAAGGTTGTTTCTTTTATTCTGGAAGATAATCTCTCTAACTTTGTTCTTAAAGCTTTGATGCACTATAATACTTCGTAATAGATAACATACATAGATGTACCGTCTGCAGCGTGTGCAGTGAACGTGCATGTCCCAGGCAGGTGTACATATCAGATTAATGCGATAGGATGCACTACTTGCATTAGAAATGCGTAATTGATCGTAATTCATGTACATTTTCAAATATCTATAAATTATTGATCTGCTTTCGAAAATGGTTTGTATATCACATAAAACAAGTGTGTGGGAAGTTTAAATGTAACTAGATTGAATAAGATTCAATTAATAGATTGAGTAAGATGATATGATCAATAATGATTGGAATAAAATGTATCTAAAACCTATATATTGTTAAGAAGAAAATTACTACAGTGCTGTAGAATTGGCACAACACTATAGATTATTGGCATAGACGTCACATCTCTAACTGACAGATGTCAATGACATTAGACATTGGACATTGGCGCGCATTCCTGGCGAGATCTGTAGTGGAGTGTTTAAATTTATATCGCTAGTTACAATTAAATAAATTGTTTAAAAATATTCAGTACAAGCATAGGAAGAATTATGTAGATACATTTGAAAATCGGCATAGAATCAATGTCGGGTTTTGTTTAGAAACTTTGCAACCAAATAAAGAGAATATTCCCCCTACAAATCCTATGATGCAGTCCCCGGCGCTCTATACCGGGAGCAATATCCCTACGTAAATCCTCACAATCGTTACGGCTTTGCGAATTGTACTTTGTCGATGCAAGTTGCGCTTCGTATTACATTCCCTTTTACTAGATTATAGAGTACACTGGAATATGGTTGTTACTTGATAACTGTTATGTAATAGTTGTATGTACAGTTAGCTGCACAAATGTTTCTGTGCGTATAAAAAGTTTATTTTATTGTTTACATTTGTGTTTGTGTAACTTGAAAATTCAAATGCACAGAATAACACGAAGGCTATTGACATTGGCTAACAATTACCGTTATTATGGCAATCTTATTTCTTTGATACTGTTGACTTGTAGTTTTTGTCCCTTTCCCGCATGTCAATTTTTCTAATTTATTTACCCCCTAAGTTTAATAGCGAGAAAAAAATACAGCATAAAGCGTTTCAGTGTAGAGCTTTTTGTATAAAATATTCAAAAATATGCCGTGATTGCTGACATCCTACATAACTAAGAAATGTGTGTTTAAGCTTTATTATATTAGTATACATTAACAAACTTTGTATAAGCATTCTGTATCAAAAACACATATGCAGGTATTCCAATTTACTGTCGGAAGTAAACTAACAGATATGTTCTGTCTATTTTTGAAACCGAAAGCGTATAAAGTTTTGTGAATGTACACATATTTTTGCAGCTGACTGTACAGGCTTCTTAAGAGGACAAGTTTATGTAATTTCACAGCTAGTTTGTATTAATATTTTTTTACTCGTGGATCTTAAGGTAAAATTTTAATAAATAAAATAAAATGTTTTTTCTTTATTACGTTTAGTACATTTTAGAAATTTTCGTTTAGCCAGTATCTCATAAAGTTGTAAAATATAAGAATACAGAAAGTATCGCTTTAAATCTTAATGTTCGCACAAAATTTAATTCTTGAATTTTCTAGTTAAGTAATCATAAAAAGTGTATAAATGTATAAGCGATCTAAGTAACTGCTGCTGAGATTGTAAACATAATGAATTTTATGTCCTTTGAAACCCTTATTACATCTCACTGCGTAAAGTAATTCTTTGGAAGCATTTAATTAGGCACCGGGAGAGGAAAATTTGCATATAATTTGTTTCAACTTTGATCTGCACTCGAGCTGTTGCGAGTCACTTTATTGTTAAAAATAACTTAAATTAAAAATATATTAAACTTAACTTTCATGTTGCCTTTGAATATTGATAGACACGTTAAATTGACTTGATTAACTCTTGACTGAATTAATTCTAGTTTAAATTAAGTCAATGAATTTTCCCATCTTATAATTCCTGATACATTTTTAAATAGCGTCATTAGGGCTTCACCATTATCTATGTATCTCGTCCGAATAAAGCAATAAGACATTTATATCTTATTAAATTCCAACTCTAGAGTAAGAGACATAAAGTACCTCTTACTAATCCGGCACGGTCGCAACACATACTCGTGTATGATATTGTAGAGAGAAGCAATCAACTGGGACCGTCAGTAAAACCGTAAAACAAGCAAAGTGTTTTGTGCCTGCATTTGACGCTGTCCTTGTTCTAAAAGAGAGCCAATATCAAAGACTGTCGGAGCAAGCATTGCTGAAAGCTTACTTTTTAATTTTACGAGTATAATAACGCCTACGACTAAATGTTCAATTAAAACAACTTTTGAACTTAACGATTAGTTTATTGAGTTCTATTAGAGTATAAATTTTACCATCAAAATATTAACAGGCATAACGTTTTTTTCTCTAGATGATAAGTATTTTTGTACATTAAATTGATGTATGGCGTAGATCCATTAGGTGAATTTGAATGGATAGTGTAGAATACCCACATCATCCACGTTTCTATAACAACGCGCTGACAATGCTCGCGAACCTTTCTCGCATCTTATCGCTTTTGCATTACATCGCATTAGGGTATCCGAAACGAGTGCTCCTATGTTCATGCGGGAGTATTCCGAGAATACAAAGTTTTCTTTATTTTATAAAACATCTGTTCGCGTAGAATCTACTCGTATTTGATTCTAGTTATTACGAGTCATTCAACTCTACATATTTAGCAATCGCTTCTAGTTTAGTGCTTTAGTCAGATCTTGGTATAGGGTTTGTATTCCTTTGGAAACGTTTTTATGTTAATAATACAAAAACTTTTGTTTATCCAATATTAAAAGTGAGAAAACTCTTGCAGAGTAGTGCCAAAAGCTGTAAGTCATTTTCCAAAATTTTACTATTTAAGTTGAAAGATTCTTCTATAACATAAAACAAAAGAGTTTTTAGACTTTTGAGGTTTTATGTTAAAAGTCAATAAATGGTTAGCTTGTTCGAAGTGCCACTGAAGCCATACATAATGTCTTTCAGAATAATCAAGGCTGTGCCATTTCAAAGTCACATTTCCCAATAAAGGATCACTTTTAACGAAGGAACAAAAATTCAATAACATGTAAATTTCCTCTCCTGGTATCTAAACGTTAACTTTGAAAAGAAGTTCTTTGCCGAACAAATTTACTTAAGAGCACGAGCGATGTAACAATTTTATCATTCAGTGCTTCGTTAAATTCAATATTAATATTTACAACAAAGATTTAATGTTTACAAAAGGAACATTTGGCGTTAGATATTGTTCTCTTATAGAATTAAATTTATTTCATTTATCATTATTTCATGTAGACATACAATTTAATTTTTTTAAATTATTTATTTTCATTAATTTTTTATGGAAAAATAAAGAGTGAGGGAGAGACAGGCGTTACTAGAGATGAAAA
>LD688932.1:5273373-5295897 GCA_003118335.3 Papilio memnon
GCGCATATCAGTAACCCTGCGTTTCCACTGAAAAATATTATTATCTCTTATTTATTAATGAGAATAAAAAATTATGTTTTTACGGGTTTTTACCAGTGGAAATCAACGGTTATATTTCTAATAGTGTCTAATAATTCTAATCGTTTAATTATTTCCGAAGGTATATATGTCGGCAATCACACTAATTGTGTGCAAGTTTTCTCTATACGAGTAAGGGGAACCAGATTCTCCGAGCTACGTATACTGATTAAATTATCTTTAATTGAAAGGAAAGAAAATGTTTACTCTACATGCAGTTACGTTTTTCTATATTGATGAAATAGTATTAAATTCCTTATTGTAAGTAATAATATAGGTTTAAAAGTTTGTATTATATTATAAATGCAATATAATATTAATATCTTTACCGCAATCATGCATATTTCAACCTCGGCCAAGTCTTAAATCAAGGTGAGCGTCGGTAGCCCATTACTATAGCAGTTAGAATTTATGACTTACCTATCGTTAGCTTACCGGCTGCTTGTGTTTAGCAAATCTGCATTGCCGTTGTTGTTAAGGAAATAGCATCATTAGGTTTCCGCGCATTTCTCATAAATTATACGCTTTGATATGTAACTATTACATAGCCGTATACTACTTTATTGATAATACTCTGAATACTTGGAGAAATAAAAGAAGACTGAGATTGCCCTTGAGTATTTGAAGTTGTATTCTAATTAAAATCATGACATTTTTTTGGTACTTAAACCATGACATATAGTACTTAAGTGTTGGACTAATAACAGATAGTAGACATCATCACCAGCTCACTATACGTCCCCACCGAGGGTCTCGGAGCCTACCCTAAAGTTAGGGTGACTAGGCCATAGTCAACCACGCTGGCCAAGTGCGGGTTGGTTGACTTCACACATATCTTTAAATTTCTTCGCCGATATGTGCAGGTTGCATCACGATGTTTTCCTTCACCGTAAGAACGTCGGGTAAATTATGTACATATGAAAATTCGAAAAATCGAAAAATCACATTGGTACATGGCGGCGGGATTCGAACCCAAGACCTGTAGATTACAAGTCAAGTGCTTAAACCACTGAGCCACCGATAGTAGACATACTAAAGAATATTTACCTTATTAAAAATCGTTTTACTTTAACAAATAAAAAAGAGACAATACAAAGGTAAATTACAATTCATAAATTGTTAATTCAATAACAAGTTTAACGAAAATTTTATTCCATGTAATAAGTTTTATGAAATTATTTTGTACACGCTCGAATTGTCTCAAAACAAACATCTGTCAAATGATTCAATGAAATATAAATGTGCAGTGAATCATAAACGCTTTCAACTAAAGCGAAATTTTAGTCCGCTTCTGCCGCGTCAGAGCGAATCTATAAAAATACATTAAAATATTTTTTTACATTAATTCTCTGTTATAACAACAAATCATACCTTTTCATATTAATAAAAGATGTATAGTATAAAATAAAAGTAATAATTGTAGTTTCTACATATATTATTAGAGAATTAACTTTTGTAATTAGTAATACCTATAATTTTTACCAAATAACCTTATGCTACTCGACTGAATGTGCATTTATTAGTCATGCAAGCTCCCCGTTTATTGTTGGTAGCAACATTCCATATACAAATGTAAAAATTACATATTTACAAAACATGTTCTATGTTTAAACGTAAATAAGAACTTACTCGTATGAACGTCGCGCCTAAAGGAATTTACCGGATGTGAAGACAGAAACCGGCGCACTCTTACCCGAGTTCCGGAGGCACCGCGCAGATAAAACGCTTCCCCTTCCTGTCTCCTTTGCCTAACAATGCAATGAGCAATACACTTTTGTACGTTGTAACCTAACTTTATATGTTTTGTAAAATATATGTAGGATTATAATTAATAGTTTGGAATGGTTTTTGATTTCATTGTATAAGCTAGATTAAAGAATTATCGTTGTAAAAAAACTGACAGGTAAAAATTATCTCTACTGAACAGTGTAATTTTCATATTCAAATAAAATTAATAAAATATATATCAAATTTTAAATGATTTTCTTTTACTAATTGTAATGCTAAGAGCAATTTCGTTAATGATCCGTCAAATTTAAATCATTATTTCTAGAGTTATTAGTGGAAGTGCTGAATTTTTATCAGTGGACAGACCCTTTGGAGGAGCTCACTTTGTAGTGAAGTGGCGCGCTCAGCTAAATTTTGGATGTCTTTTAAAAAGCGGTCGGAAGCTTATTATGTTTACATAAAATGTTCCAAATGAATACTATAAAATGTGTTCACAAATTTAACGTAACGAAAAATAAATACTGTAGACAATCGCAAGAATTGTTCAAAATAATGTATTTATGTGTATATTCTGATGTAATCAATGCTTTTAGGTAAGATAGCTGATAAATCTAGAAAGTTCTATATAGCTCAGTATAAGTCATACTACAAATAAATAATAACGTCATCAAGTGACCGTTGTATTGACGGTTGTATATTATTTTAATAAAGAATCAACCCTATAGTAATGTTCCGTGGACAGTCATGAACAACAATCTGTTACACAGATGTCAGATGTTGTTAAAGGAATGTATATTCAGTATCTTTTTAAAGGATGAATTCAATTTTATAAAATTTGTGCGCTCCAGTAGACAATCCCGGCTACGTGCCGACGTATAATCGCGAGGATAAAGTAGACATGCTGATCGCGTTCTCTATCAGTCTGTTTACTTTCGTCTTATAAATTATTCTAAAAGGTAAATTTGACAAAAGAAATAAAAGATAGCACAACATCCTGATAAACAACACTTAAGGTTAAGATTGCAATTTAAAAAAAATCTAATTTTATATAATAGTTTTACAAAAGTTTTCCGGATTCTTTATTACGGATGGTGCACCATGTAATGAATATATCTTACTAAAACTAGGTAGATATACGAGTAGGTGGTTGCAGAGATGCTTGTTTAAGTTAGTTTTGATGGTTTTGGCTGATTTTCAACCCAAAACTATTAGATACGGGTGAAGCAGGTGGTTACATTTTTCTTAAAATTTTGCTAATTTAATAATATACTTCGAGTGTTTTGTTTTTCTTTTAATAGTGCGCGGACGAAGTCGCGGGCAACAGCTAGTTAATAATAAATATAAAACAAACTCATTGTGCCATACCATATGTTTATTCGTTACGCCATTAAGTAGGATCGCGTGCCTGAAAGCTGTGTTCATGAGATTTTAATTTCATTACTGTAGAAAATCTCGAGAATCTAAGCAAACATTTATAACATATGTTGTAATAAAAATTATGTAGGAGGAAATACTAAATGTAAACACATGTAATATAATTTGATTTTCCATTTAAAACACAGCATTGATTATTGGACTATATTTTAACTTCATATATTTTAAATGGAGAACTACATTATCTGGTCTATTTCTTGTTTCTTGAATAATTTATGTTTTTTTGAAAATGGTTAGGACGTCGTTTTAATGATAATTCTGCTTTAATTAAGTTAAGTTCATATCGTCTAGCACTTGAGCAAGTCTACTTTAGAAGAGGGACCTTTAGGATTCATAGCGTGCAAATAGAGAGCAATGGATAGTTGACTTAGCTCTTGATGGCCCGTGTTTTGAATGCGCCGCTTTGTGTGCAGTGTTTGTTGTCAGTCTCTACAAAACGACCTCACCACTACTGGACAGAACAGATAAAAATTTAGCGTAAAATTTCGTTTCATATCTTTTATAGCATACCGTAGCAAGATATTATAAACCAAACTCTAAAAATATTATAGTAAAAAGACGGAGTAGTAAAGATTGACGTTGGTGTTTCCATATTTATAGTTCAAAGCTGTTACAAGATTTTACAATTAGAGGATTGTGATTACTTGTCAACTTCATAGACATACACAATTACAGATTCGTTGGACACCTTTAACCGACTAGGGCGGGGATGTATTCTTCTATTGAACCAGAAGCTGGCCACCAAGGGGGTTTTAGTGGGTACAAACGTTACATGACCCTCTCTTCCCCCGGAAGGAAGGGCATCTTTTTGAAGATTTCCCCCCGATAACAAAAAAAGGCGGCGATTCATAAGAGGATATTTCACTTTCCTTAGCACCACATCAAATCCACTTACCCTAACGGGACAGAAATTAGGCACGCAGACACCAGATGAAAGGCGGAACTGCTTACTCTTCATTTCTACCTTCTGTGTGGTTGTGGTTCATTCGTGCAACAGATGTTGCTGGCGTCTACTACTATTAAGTTTTTATAAAAATTCTGTAAAATATTTATACATTAAATAATTATAAATTGTAAGATTCACTTGACAAGTAAGATTCAAATGATAGTCCCATTCTTCATTCCTCATCGGAGCGCGGACGTTGTGCAGCCATTCTGTACGAATGAAACCCCGGGGCATAAATTTAATCTCGGCATTCAGAGCGGCAGATCTATAAAAATGGTTTTCTCAGATATTATGCAATTCTTGTTTAATTTTAGTATTTGAATTTTCTAGCAAACCGTCTAGCATATTGTCCAGTTTACTTTTATAATAATAAAAGTAATTATCATTATGTTATAATTCGGTTTTCTTAGATTAATACTATTTTATACTTTTATGAATTCCGAATAAAACTCATAGGTATCAAGTTATGATAGAAATGGAATAGATTATTCAAATACTTATGTCCGTATCGATTCCGATTTCACTTTTGGAATTAGTTTTTTTTTAAAGTATGCAAAGTCTGTGTTAGTCTAAGCTTTGGTTTTTTTATTTGCAACTATCTTTTGGCTGCTATAATGGTATGATTTATAATCCTATTGTATGATAATTGTTTAGTTGAATCAAATATACTATACCTCTATCTATACTCTTAATAATAATAAACTCTTAATAACGGTCAGTAACATTAACTTTGCGGTTAATATTTATTTATTTAAACCGCAAAGTAATTTGGTGTAGATCGCTATTGTTTTGTTGTATTGATTTACAAAGGAATTGCCACGTACATGAATGATTACTGAATTGCATTTGCTTGGTTTGTTTGTGAATTAGTTTAAATACGCCCGTAACGCTTTACAAATTAATCTTTATTATATAAATTGCCTCACGATGGATGTGTTTTATTATACACATAATTAAACGTACATAAAGCTCAGCAACTAAATAAAACCTTTTTATTATTACCGTATCTATGTTCCAGTTACCGAAAAGGTGAAAAACGTTGTTGGGATATATCGGCGGTATCTTTAGCAGAGATATCGTGTTGCGATGGGAACTGGAATCATTTCCGATGTGTCAGTCACACGTCCCGTCTGCCGCACGTCTGTTCGGCTGGACGTATTCCCACATCACTAATATGCGAAAGCGAACTGTTTAAGCAACTCATTGTAATTAATAAGCACCCCTCAATGACTTACGGAGTGCCGGTGGCTTAGGGGTTTAAGCACTTGACTTGTAATCTACAGGTCTTGAGCTCGAATACCGCCATGTACCAATGTGATTTTTTCGATTTTTCGAATATCATATACATAATTTACCCCACGTTCTTACGGTGAAGGAAAACATCGTGATGCAACCTGCACATATCGGAGAAGAAATTCGAAGATATGTGTGAATTCAACCAACCCGCACTTGGCCATCGTGGTTGACTAAGGCCTAGTCAACCTAACTTAGGGTAGGCCCCTCAGTGGGGACGTATAGTAAGCTGGTGATGATGATGATGAATGACTTACTAAACCAAAATGTTGCGCCATCTCATAACAGAGACTGGTGTAAACAGAACGTGAATTAAATATTTTGGATTTAATATTTATTTTTTACACATTAAATATTTTTTTAGTGAATATTAAAATAGTATATTTCGTTAAGATTTTTTGTTGAATGCAACGAACTCACGTGTAACTAGGGTTGCCAATTTTATTGTAAACACGCAAGAGTAATAAACTAATAAGCAACTACTAACAAGTAAGCAAGACAAACCGCAAGATCATGAAAATTTACCTCGATCCCCTTTGGCAATGGCATGAATAACTTCCATGTTTCGCATACATACATTATTACTCTATCAAATATTTGTACTTGACTAGGGGTAAGGTACATTTATCTTTCTGCTTTACACAGTATGTTAGGTGTTTGAATTTTTGTTCGCTTCACATATTACACATGTAAATTTAAATTTATTTAATAAATGGAATTAAAAACAACAAATAGGTTCATACTTAAAAAAGAACTGTAAACATATTGTTAATAAAAACTATCAGAATTGCTAAAAACATGAAAAAAACCGTCAAGTTTTGGAAGCTAGGTACCAGGCAATCATCACTCGTGTAGAGCTTTTTCGATTTGGATTAAATCAAACAGATTTGTTAATTGAAACTAAATTGAATGTTTTATTTTGCCGCAGCAAATTTTAGAATGGTAAAAACTACTTTTAAATTATTACAACGGATCATTATTAATATTTAAACATATTATTTATTAAACTAAATTGCATCCCCAGCAGAATTCAGCTTTGTTCTTGTTATAAAAAGAATTATTAAATATACTAGCAATCTTTATTAATTAGTAGATCAAAATAGAATCCTATTACTTCTACTGATATTGGTAAAGTAATAAAATACAAGCAAGTTATTTATCTAAGCTTGAATAGTTTTAAAGTGAATAGAACGTATGAACGCGCAAGTTTCACTGACGTAACCCTAGCAAACGATGAGAAATGATACGTCTCATGTGCTCCTTAATTAATTGTTTAATTAATATATCAAAATACACACTGCCCTAAACCGTCAGTGATACGTTAATATAGTCACTGCGCTTCGACTGACGAAACGATATACAGTTGTCGGTTTATAGGATTAGTCGGAAACGCTCAGATGGATCGACGAATTGACGATTACATTACCAAATATAAAACAAGGTATTGATGTACTTTAGACTTGTACAGTGTGACGATATTTGCGATAACCATATACTTTTCCTTCTTTATTTATTTCATCATCATAATCTCTATCGACTTGTTATTAGATTAATTCGTTGTTGAAGATTTAACTACAAGGTAAAAGTAAGGGCAAAATTTATTGGAACGTCTGGTACAGTTTGCTGGCACGTTTTCAACGTCGACCTGTACAAATGTGTGCGAATTCCTAAGTAAATCAGTTAAAACAAATGTAGAGCATCAATCAGCGGGCGTTTGGGTTACGTCGGCCGTCGTTAGCGGTCGAGACCCACTACGATAAATCACTGTACCACCTTGAAGACAGCCTTTAAATAATATATAATCGGAAACTGTGGAGGAAGATTTTTTTTGTAAATTTTAATATATTCCAGTTACCAAATACATGGTTAATATTAAAACAGATGTAGATTAAATGTTTTTAAAAATATTATTTCAATGCTATGTAATTGAATAATTTTTCGTAAATAATAAGGTTTTTCAAAGAATAATAAGTTTGTGGAATCTTATTTAAGTAATCTATCTCTAAAATTATTTAAAAACATTTCAATTTAGCTTACAAGAATTTGAAAATTATGTCGTAAAAATGTATCGTGACAAGCTGACCTAGCTGCCTGCATATTGCTCATAACTTTGATTACTCTGAGGAATTAACAGTAGTTTTAATTTGCATTTAAAACTGTAACATTTTTTTTTCTCATTTATCACATTCGAAATTGTTTCTATCTTAGTTTATTTTCATACAGGGCTTAGTTACTATTTGTGAAAAAAAAACTTTATGCTTTTAAATCTAGGCAAAAGATTAGCAAGCGAGTCTAAAAGAGCTGCCGAATCGGAAACACCAAAACCTATGTCCCGATACGCAGCGAAATCAGTCAGCGTTAATATTCGGCGGCTGGCGAATTGCATCGACGTAAAACAAGCCGCATATGTAAAGCCTACACCGCAAATATTTTTGCCACTAGAAAATCTATGTGAATGTTTTATTGCAATTGCATACATCTATACTAATAGAATAAAGCGTAAACACACACTTCTTTGTTGCCTAAGATGTCAGCAATTACAGCATATTTTTGAATAATTATTTTTTTTAAATAAAAGCCCTACACCTACGTCACGCTTTAGGCTATATATTTTCACGCCATTAAACTTAGGGGGTAAATATTTTGGATAAAAACCCTAATGTGGGAAAGAGACCATAAGTTGCTGGCAACACCAAGGAAGCAAGATTGCCATGGTTTGTCACCATGTCATGTCATTTTGACATTTGTAATTGATAATTGGCCAAATGTAGGTAAACAATAAAATATTTTTTTTATAATTTCACGAGGATGAAGCACCACAAGGAACAGCTAGTATTTTATATAGTAACACGATTGCGTTTTCATTTGAAGTTTATATAATACATAGAAATATTATATAAGTTTAATTAACAGAAGACTTTTTGGTGTCCGGGGTTGAATTCGTAAGACACCATTGCCTTTTGAGGGAGAGAAGGTTATGTCAAATTTCTATTCACTAAAACTCGTCCTGATTCCAAGGATCTACTGACACGACGAGACTACTTTGCATGCCCTAACCTAAGGTAAAACTCGATCAGCGAAAGGACATGTACAGGATTTTAAACTATGCCTTAATCTTTCGCAGGTTGAACAATCATGACTCTTCACTAATGCTGGGTTTCTGTAGTTGATATTTATTTTGTCATTACCTAGTGATTGATTAGTGTTAAGTTAACCTATGTTTCAACGGAGTAAAACTCAAGTTACGTACTTTCGCATATCATTAAGTTATCGAACCAATAACCGTAACGAATGGTTAAACGTAGCTGGGAAACCGGTCATTACTGATTTTAAGAGTTTTTTAAAGGTCATTGTATTGAAGCTCTGGTAAATTGTGAGACATGTAATTTGATCAGCACTCGCTCATTATCTGAAGTACTTCCTCCGGACAAGCTTGGCGTATGATTGACGTAACGGAAATTATTTCCACTGCCACCGACCTGTCACTGTAAATATGTTTTTATTTTCCCAAATCAAGATCTATGTAAAGATTAAACGCAGTTCATTAATAAAAAAAATAACAAAAAAACATGTATAACTGTATAATAGTACTAAGACGATTTTTATTGATGAATTGTTCTTAAACAATCTGCGAATTTAATAGCTATCGTTAGTATAAATGCAAATCAAGCTCAAATCATATAGATACAAATTGCTTTTGAAATAAAATATCTCAAATCGTAAGGTGATCTGCCCTTATCGCAACATGTTCGCTTAGGAGGGTATCGACTTCATTTCCGAACATTAATCATATTATGTGTGACAAGGAAAATATATCTCGTTTTGATGGATCGTAGGAACTGTGGTTCATGCTTCCATTTTTATCACACAAGGTTAAAATACAAAATTATAATAAGCAGTTAAAGAATGAAAACTGTTCAAATTTCACAATAATACATATCATGATAACTCGGTGTTAAAATATATACCAAAAGTGTTAAAGAGGCAAATTAAAAATAAATTGACATCGTATATTAATAAAAACCAATCTATGGCGTAAGATGTCAACAATTACAGCATATTTTTGAATAATTCTTTCTTTAATAAAAAGCCCTTCACTTACGTCACGCTTTAGGCTATATATTTTGACGCTATTAAACTTAGGGGTTATATAAATTGGATAAAAAACCTTTTGTGAGAAAGGGACCATAAGCTACAAGCTGCCAACATCAAGGAAGTAAGATTACAATGCTTTGTCATCATGTCATGTCATTATGACATTTGCAATTGATAATTTGACAAATGTAAACAAAAAAAAAGCTTGAAAAATAAAGTATGTCATAGAGCAAGTACATATTTACCGAGCTGAAAATACTATTACGACAGTTAATTTGAATCTAATTAAACCAGATTTGAAACGGACAATGTATTTTGTTTTGCAACATATAATCGAGAATGAATTACACAAATCCACGTATTAACATTGTCTGAAGTAAGTTAATAACAGACAAGAAATTCGTAAAGCAAATCGTTTGCGTGTAAACGAAAGTAGAGAATGCGTATATCAGAAACCTATTACTGTCATTGCTATGATAGATGCGACAGAGATTTGAATGATATTTTGTAGGAGAATGAGATGTGACTAAATTAGCATTAACAATATCATTTTCTACTTCCGTGTTCTAACTTAAAACTACAAATATTTCTAAAACGAATATCAGCCGTAAGAGCATTCTAAAAACCAATTTAGATGACGAAATTTTATTATTTGAGACTTAACCAACCACCACAGAACTAGAAGCACTATCTGAACCATCCAATTATCTAAAATTCGCCGAATCTTACTAAGTCGATGTAAGCTGGAGATGAACTAATAGGTTACAGGAAGCCAGTATAGTTGAGCCAGTAAAGTTAGTACTATGTAATATTCTTATCATTGGAAAATATAAAATAGTTTATGTTGTGAATTAAAAAAAATATAAAACCTTGTAAAAGTAATTAATGATATTACAGTTTTTAAGAAACTTTTTTGTAATTAGTTTCATGTACAGCAGTAATAGAAACATCCAGCTCTAGGAAATAATCCCTCCCGTATTCATTTCTCTGTAACCGCTTAATCTCCCTGTACGCCTGACAAATTGGACTCTACATTTTGCACTGGACAAATGAAGGCGAAATAAAACCTTTCGGCCGTTGGTTCAATGACACATTTCGTTATTACTCTCCTCTACAATTTTAACTATTTGTAAATTATAGATTAGTAGATTAAATTTAATTTAGATTGTAGATATAAAGTCATTAATCAGTCAATATTGTAAAGAGCGTCGATGGCTCTGGGGTTTAAAACTTAACTTGTAACCTACAGGTGTTGGGTTCCTCCCGCCATGTACCAATGTGATTTTCGAATTTCATTCATACTTAATTTACCCGACGTTCTTATGGTGAAGAAAAACATTGTGATGCAATTTGCAAATATTGGCGAAGAAATTCAAAGACTATGGCCTAGTCACCCCTTACTTAGGATAGGTTCCAAGCCCCTTAGTGAGCTGGTGATGTAGATATAATGTAATTATTTAAACTGCAGTTTCTCATTTATATCTGAAGCTGTTTGATGTAATTATTTTAAAGTACAATATGCTACTACACCAAGTAACCGTTTGCAACGTTATGTTTAAATCAAGGACACAAAAGTCACGTAGGGTAGTGAAGAAAAACGCGAGAATGTAATCCGTACACTGAATGTAATAAAGACTGAAAACAATTTATTTATATGATACGTCGGGGAAAACTTATCCGTGGATCCATTCAGTGAACAAGATGAAATCAACTTGATATGTGATACAAGCGAAATGAGAAAATGCCGTGTTTACCTATAAATAATATTGTCTAACATCGTTTGCTAAATTGCAAATCTAAAAAAGTATTAATACTAAAACTATAATAACAAGTTTTGCGCACGCTAAGAAAAATTGTCTCTTGAATTTGTCTAACTTTTTACTAATATTATAGCGTTCGTTTATCTAGATGGATGGACAGATGGATGTTTGTTACTGTGTATCTCAAGAACGGCTCAACGGATCTTAATGAAATTTAGCACAAATATAGAACATAGTCGGGAAGACCACATAGGCAACTAGTAAAGTTTTTTTTAACTCCACGCGGGCGGGATCGCGAAAGGTAGCTAGTAACTCGAAAATCAAAAGTTTACATAATTGAGCCAATCAGAACAGCCTAAAACATTATTTTATCACGTAGTGTTCTTTAAGTTGAATTACGACAGTAAATTAAATGAATTTAACAAAGTCAAATATAAACAATGAAGTGAAGAATTGGCACGAAATCAAAGAAACGAAAAGTTTTTCGTAGTATTAAAATTCCACTCCATTCCCCATCATTGGTCCTAGTGCAAAGGCATGTCAAGCTGTCGGCCATTTTCCGGCCTTCGAGAAACTTCTCCTTCAACTGGTCACAAATGGCCGCTGATTAAAGTTTCTTTACAATTTTATTTAACGTAATTCTAAGCATTATTTTAAAAGTATGCTTTCTGAAAGACCATATGCCAAAATTGAAAATATAACAAAAATGTCACTTTTTTAGGAACTGATACTAAAATTAGTTTTGTTGCTTGTTGTGTGTGTTTCTCATGTTTGATGTTTGTAACTGTAAACTCGAATTAGAATGTCTTTTGTTTTCATTTATAAACGTTTTAATCAGATGTAAGCCCTCAAAGAGATGTTATGAATAATTTCCCGAAAGAAGAAAAAAAAAACAAATTCCTGGAAGTTAACATGTTCATGTAGATTTTTTTCTGCTTCGCCGCCCCGGGAGTGATTTACCTTAGCACGGAGATGCCATAAAACGATTCCGTGAAAATGGACCGTACCTTGTACTTTTATGCCCTTCTCAAGGAAAGCAAATTATTTAAACATTTGCACTTTAACGCCCGTAAAAAAATGCTCGAAAAAGCCTCGATTGTGAATCAAATCTTGTTAGCACACTATCAAAATCTATCCTAATTCTTTATATCCATAGCCACTTTTTACTTGAAATCTTTTTAAAGATTTTATATTAAATTTCCCCTAGGTATGATAATAATCAACAAAGATTTTAAAGTCTGTGTATTAAAATTTCAAAGTGAGAAATATTTTGTAAGCTTGTTAGCGAGCTTAATACAGAAAAGGATGCAAATTAATTCTATTACGATGAACGTTGTTTGCGCTAAGATAATTACGGAACACTGTATTCAGTGCCGGTTTACTTAGACTCGTTTTGAGAATATTTTTAGCGTATATAAAAATACTCGTATGATCGTTTTGCACATAAAAAGTGTGGTTACCCGGTTTAGATAATACAATTAAATTTATTATCAGTGTACAATTATTTAATTGTCATAACAAACGGATAATTCCAGTTTAAATTAAGCAAGACATTATTAAGGTTTAATAAATAAAACATGTAATAAATTTTAAAATATTCAAACACAACTTGGTCTTGGTGTATTTGCTGAAGGAAATTCAAGAACTTTAAATGTAAATATATTCGTTTAAATTACATGATCTTCATCGGCGCTGCATCGTTTAAAAGTTTTAATCACTTTATAGCCGTGATAAGCAAATTTTAATTGAGTTTAATCTCGCCGCGTAATTACTAAGGCAATTCGCCGCCAAATATTTTCATGAATATTAAGAGAGCGCTTATCGTATTTTATACAAGATTTGAATGTCATGAAAATTGTAAACTATAGATTTCAATTTAATTAACTTTTTAAAAAATGTTTCAATTTAAACTATGAATATACTCGTATTTTCGACTCGCTTTTATTCTGCAACATGTACGAGCTGCCCCCATGCAGCTTCATCCACATGCAAGTATAAAGACTATATTTTATTGTTTACATTTGTCAAATTCTCCATTGCAAATGTCAAAATACCAATTAGCTTACTATGGCAATCTTGCTTCCTTGGCAGCAACTTATGGTATCTTTCCCACATTAGGGTTTTTATCCAAAATATTTACCCCCAAGTTTAATGGCGTGAAAATATATAGCCTAAAGCGTGACGTAAGTGTAGGGCTTTTCATTAAAAAGGGAATTATTCAAAAATATGCTGTAATTGCTGACATCTTAGGCAACAAAGAAGGGTGTCTTTACGCTTTATTATATTAGTATAGATAAGTATAGATTAATACTTCATCTGCTACTTCGTCTGTTTCCAACAAAGATACAAGATATACTGTAAAAAAGCAGGCGGATTTTATTCAATCATTAGCTAATTAAAAAGTTACATTACAATTCGACGTGACGTCACAATATGCAAGTCTCGTCAGTTCGAGTGCGATAGCGTGTCGCGGCGGAGCGCGGTTTCCGGTCTCCTATTAACTTAAAAAAAAACTGAACTAAGTAGCCGCAGCTGAACTTCTGTGAATGAGTAACTTATAAAATCAAAATTACGTCGGTATTTAAGACAGAGAAAGAATAATTCCACACATTTACTTTGTCGCTGCAGTTAAAATGGCTGTTTCCAATTGGATCACCGATCGATCAGCCCAACACCCGTTAAGATTTTTATTTTCCATTTAGAGTTTTTTTTGTAGATTAATAATGTCAAAGCGATTGGATCTACTTACCTTTTGTTATCACTTAATAAAGGTCTATATTTCTGTTAACATAATTTTATTTTTATTTTTAGTTCTAGTCATTTGATATAAACCGATATGTGGGTTATTAATCGGTCGGATCTCTTCTCCATTCGCGGTTCGATTGCCTCCATTGAAGTCCCGCTGCAATCCCGCTTATATTTACAAAAGGCTCTAGCGTTCATGTTGATTAAAAATGGAAATAGCGGCGATGCTGTGGTCATTTATTGAGGCTTGAAAGAAGCTAATCGGAAATGAAAAATAACGTTGCGGTTTTGATGTTTTTTTAATAATAAGTAACATAAAATATTTATTTAAAGTTGTTGGCCACCAAAAAATGCATTGCCATAAATGCAGTTAGATAAATGTTAAAATTATTTTATTTACATACTATCTTTTGCCCGCGAATCCGACCGCGTGGAATTAAAAAAACAAAAGTGCGAAGCCTATGTGTTCCTCCAGACTATGCTCTACATCAATTCCAAATTTCATCGAAATCCGTTTAGCCGTTTAGGCTACAAACTCTAACAAACATCCATCCATCCATCTAAACTTTCGCATTTATAATAATAGAATGATTTAACACGACAGATAGAAAATATATGACATGTTCCAAAGACACCTCTCAATGGCTCACTTTTCTTGCATTTAGTGCCTGCCGATTACAAACAAGTACTTCTAACTTTTCCTTTTTCACAGTATTTCATAAACCTGTTTGTTTTATAATTATAACTAACGCAATTATTCGCAAAAAACATCCCTGGCCTAATTTCATTTTATTTGTCATAAAGTAATATATTATAATATAAAATAACACCATTTTGTTGTGCAATACTGTCTATAATCCGTTAAACCGACTAACGGTAATACGTAAACACTGATATCGGAGTTAATTGGATTTAAACTAGATGAATAAGTTGTTTACTAACTTTTTAATCTATACTCGTACTAATATTATAAAGAGGAAAGATTTGTATTTTTGAATTTTTGTATATATTGAAATAACTCAAACACTACTGGGCCGATTTAAAAAAAATCTTTCACCGTTAGAAAGTTGATTTATCTGTGAGTAACATAGGCTATATTTATGCACTCGGGCGAAGTCGCCAGCAACAGCTAGTGTTGTTATAAAATAAAATTAATACACTTCAGAATAGATAGAGGCTTAATCATGTGGAACTGATAACGACTAATTTATTTTCAATGTTATTTTGATGATACTGTCAATTTTGATCAGTTACAATTCCAAGATCTATACATCTACACATTACGTATCCGAACAACAACTTTTAAAATATTTACATGTTATAATTAAAATATAAACCCATCTCACTATTCGACTAAAAAAGAGTCGAAAGTTCTATATAATATGAATAAGTTTATCGAAATAAAGCAAAATAAATTTCTATCCCTTTAGTAAGGCTTCCTTGAACATAGAGATCTTTTCGCCAATAGGCAATTTCCTAGCGATGATACCGTGGGGTGAAATAAACAGAATCGAAAGAGGAAGGAAATTATGAGAACAATCTTTTTGACACTAAATCTCTAACAAACATTTTCGCACTTTCAAAAAATATTTAACACGATTATTAAAAAAGTTAACTGCAAAGAAAAAGTATGTATTTTAAGCAAAAAAAAAAAACCTTAAAGGGTAAAATTTTCCAATATTTCATTCAATATATTTTTCACTATTACTGTTTTCCAAGTCAACTTATTTAAAAAAAAAAAGTACATTCTCACGATATTTAAGAGAATTTAAAGTTTTACATAAAACAGATAAGTTTTCCTTTCGCTTAGCAGCTAAATATTCCGTGAAATTAACTGCTTGCCGTCGTAACAATTTCCATCGCCTGACTCTCATCTCGGCCCTAGAGGTGCACGGTAACATACAAAATTAGCCAGGATTTTATGTTACGTTGAAACACTAACCATTATTGGACAAACCTTTGTAGATTAATAGGCCAAGCCAGAATGTATTTTGTAAGGTAACAATTATAAATCGCCTTAAAATAATTATATATCTAATGTATCTAAATAGTTATATAAATAATAAAGATATTTCTTTGTCTAGATTTCAATCTTCGTTTTATAATCACAGCAATATTACTTCTTACTAATATAAATGCGAAAGTTTAGATGGATGGATGCATGTTTGTTAGAGTTTGTAGCCTAAACAGCTGAAGGGATCTTCTGATCCCGATGAAATTTGGCATAGATGTAGAGGATAGTCCGGAATAGGCTACTTGCTTTTGTTTTTTTAATTCTGCGCGGACGGAGTCGCAGGCGAAAGCTATTCTTAATATAGAATTGTTCAAAAATGTTACGGCGTCAAATTGGCACACTGTACGTCGTTATAAGTCGCGGATAACATGACTGTTTCATTTCAATCAATCTCATATGGCACTTACTGGCACCGCGGCCGCAACCGATCCGAGAAACGAAATGGCCGCTATTTGTTTTGCTGTCTGTATCATACTCGTTGCTTTGTGATGCTATCGAATACAGTTTCAAATGAATTTATCCAATATTTCTAGAGCGATGTTATTTTGATGTACGGTTACGTTTCATCACTGACCAATATAATAATATTGCGATGAAAATATAAGATAAATTTAAGACACCAAGATTTTAAAATATAAAATAGTAAATTTTCTTCACTTCAGTGGAAACTCCCCCTAAAATTAAGACCCTTTTAATCACGATGGCAACGCTGTTGCGTACTGTGTAGCAGTTTGATCCGAGCCATTGACGGGATTAGATGTCATCAGCATACAGTACATCATCCTAAGATAAGAACGTAGTGATAATTTAATTACTCAAATATACAATATGTTTACGATGTCCTAGTAGAACAAAATTATCGTTAAATATTTTTTGTTATAATAGAAAAGTTGGGTAAACATTTTTTCTTCAATAAATGCTTCTTAGTCCTATTTTAATCAACATGATCACCAGAGCCTTTTGTAAATATAAGAGGAATTGCAACGGGACTTGAATGGAAGCAACCGAACAGCGAACAAAATTGAAAACCGAGGAAACAATAACCTAACATGTCAGCCAGCACCGGGATAGCGTAGCATTTTTAATAACTATATCAAATTAAATTCTAAAGTTAACTTAAAAAACACTCTTAAAACTATTAAATTTGGCACTTGCGTTATCCCACACACACGCAAGCACACACTCTCTCACACACACGCATAAACACTCAAACAACGCACAAAAAAATATATGTGATTTTTAATTTTTATTTTTCTTTTGTTTTCTGTCAATTTTATATTAGGCTAATAGCAATGTTTTTCTTTTTATATTTTTTTTGTTTAGACGCTTACGACAATGTATTGCTTTTCACAAATGGGGAAAGGGATTGGCTCCTGCTGCACAGGGGAACCTAGTGCAGGAGTCAAGGCTCTCATGAAATGTATATTTTCAAAAGTGGAATAATAAAGCATTTATTTATTTTTTTCTGACTCCATAATTTTGCTAAACTCGTCCAAGGTGAAAACTTTGACCTCAAACCAATAACCCTATTACATATACAGAGTAATTTAATGGTTACTTAAACACTTAACTATAAGAGAGATATAGTAAGATATCACTTTATTCGAATAATCGCAGTGTTTGACATCAACCAGGAAATGTGATCGTTACAAATATATCCGCAGATTGAACAAAGAGAGTTATTGTTTACTTAACACTTGTCTTCGATTTGATTGGCTCCCTTCGAGAGCTTTTGTAGTCGCTATTATGTTTGCTAAAGGCTCTAGCGCTCATATAAAGCTGGCTGGAAAATCGAAAACCATTTGCCGTTAGGAAAAAATATTACGTTGTAAATATTAGATTTTCATCACGACAATGTTATTTGCAATATTACATATTTAATATAATTGAATGACACATAACCAAATTTATTTGTACCCTATAACTTTGTTATTTGAATGTTGATATTTAGCTTAAAAAAATTAAGATTATTCAATAGCTTAGATATGCTTATATGCAAAATATTTGGCCTGCATTGCTAATTGCATTTAATTATATCACTTTTTAAATTTTAAGTGGTCTAAAATTTAGACAATTGTTTACAATAAGACCACCATGTTAGACATGAGTATTTGGACATTTAATTTATTATTTTAACATTCATATGAAGCAATTAAACCCTAATTAGTAACAATTGTGGATAATAGAACATAGAATCCCAAAATTTCACAAGTTTAATTTCACTATTATATTGTTACTGTGATGAGGGTTGGGCGAAGATTTCTGTCACATCAAGTTGAAACAAAATGGTAATAAGCAGTTGTGAAAATACATCTTTTGTT
This sequence comes from Papilio memnon, assembly GCA_003118335.3. NCBI lineage: Eukaryota > Metazoa > Arthropoda > Insecta > Lepidoptera > Papilionidae > Papilio > Papilio memnon. The sequence goes on from LD688932.1 coordinate 5,291,788, forward strand.
GCCGTACTCAGAGACATTTAATGGTTATTAATGTGTGTACGAAGTCATGTCATCATCATCAACTTGCCCTTATCCCTTACGGAGGGTCGGCACAGTATGTGCTACTCTTCCATACATTTCTATCAGCCGTCATATCTGAATCCACTCCCTTCTTAAGCATATCCTCTTTCATACAATCCATCCATACTTTCTTCGGTCTTCTTCTTCCTTTGTAGCCATCCACATTCATTCTTAACGTATGTACGAAGTCATGTACTTACGTGTAATGTAGTAATGAGTTGTGTTGGTAAAAATTTATGCATAGTTTCTTATTTGTATATTCCATCGTTTTAATAGTTAGCATTAGGTATCAGTCTCATTAGATTAGTTAGGTTTTATAATTCATGTATTAAAGACGAGTTGCTCAATAGCATTTATACGAGATATGAGTAAGCGAAGCGTTGCTCAGATTCGATAGTTGCATAATCATCAAAGCTGGGCTTTCAACGTGAAAGCAGCGCTACGGGGCCTATGTGTACGTGTTAATTAAAATTGAAAACGGCAGATACGCGCCGCGCATTTATTAAGGGATAAAATGAAGCTTTCACTGAGAGCTCATTATAAGAAATGAAATCAGTGCATTAGATTTCTATTAATTTACAGTTACTGATTAAATATGCGACCAGAAATATTACTAAACACAATAATTTCAATGAAAAATATGTAGTAGAAAATGTAGTGTTTACGTAAAAATACCTGACCTTCATACCTAATGTATTCAAAGACAGAAATAATATTAACCGATTTTAAATTTTAATGCAGCATTTATTTTTGAATATTATTTTCAAAGCCATTCATAGTGGAATTTGAATTCACCGTCCCAGCGAGACGAAGCAATATTGCAAGATCGTTAGGTATGAATTATTCCGGCTTTGAATTCTGATTGAATTTCTTCTATCCTGCGATTAATGCAAATAAGACGTACTTAGATAACGACCTCTCAAATTGCAGAAATAAGGTTAGTTTTACAAACATTTTTCTACCAATTTAAGTGATCTTTAAATTAATTTAAAGGTCTTCGGTGAGTTGAAATATTTGCTATATTAACAAAAAAAACGCATATTCATAGTTATAAAATTTTATATTTAGTATTGATAAAAATGAATTGTAAATAATATTTATTGTAAAAGTACTTATAAAAATTAAAATTCTCCTACCCCTAGATACCCTGTGCCATTTGAATCTGGAATGAATGGTGCTTTCTCTCCAATACTTGACTCCCGCTTCTTTGTACGTATTAAAGGAATTCCCGGCGGTTGGTTTGTTTATCCATTTCTCTAGAAAAGTTTACAGAGCTGTAGCATGTTTCGCTTCATTTATTGTTACTAGATGTAGAATAGAAGAAAGCAAGCAAAAGGTCACAGCTCATATACCAACTCACCGCGGAATTCTGGCTGACAAATTGTATAATTTTTATATCTAGCGCAATAAGGCAGCGTGGCGACCATCACTGAGTCGTTCGTGGTTCCGATTTGATACATGAGTGATAACCTTAACGTAACATTCAAGAATAAAAGTAACCACGCCTAACTTCTTAAAAAAAAAAGATTTTTAAACCGGAATTTCTATTACTTATCGCACTATTGCGAATTTGTATTGTATTATTTGTTCTATTGTGTGAATTAAGAGAATGTTTAAATAAAAAACTGTATAAAACTTACTTTTACAGTAACTTCTATTTGGATGTAAAGAAATTGAAGTAAAGTGGAACTTTAAAGATGTGAGCGTAAGTAGCTCGCTCCTTCGGATATTGTTGCTCTCGGTTGTCGTATTTGAGGAAACGTTTAATTTCATGGCCCGTTCGTTTTCATACCACGTTCTAAACTACACAAGAAACAACCTCGCCGACTTCTATGTATAGTCTCAATGTGTTCTTATTTTTTTGAGATTTTATAATAGGTATGTTAGTGAACCTTAGAATCGCCAAATATGAAATGCGAGATTTTTTATAGTAAAATTCCTGACAATGTTCCTATTCAGAGTTCTTAGTATATAGTTACTGTTAAACTCTTACTCAGAGAGACTCAGATTTAACGGACCATTTAAACAATAAAATTGCTTCTTTGAGACATGACAGCGATAAATGCGTCTGTAATTTAAAGTTAAATTATTTGAATCTTTATTTGTAACAATAACATCTACCTGTTTATAAAACTTTCGCTGAAAAAAGAATAAACGCCTAGTCTTTCTTGCGAGGCAATGTTCTCGCAAACGATTTGTCTATTTAAATTGTGTTCTCCGCTCGGTATACCGGCGCTTAGTTGCGCTAATGCTCACTATAAAGGTAACAAATAACATCCAATCAAACTAACTCTCGACCACACTTTATCCTTATCCTTGAGGTGTAGCCCACTTCGCTAAGTAACGTAAAAGTGCTGAGTTTCTAAAGAAATAATGAGTTGAAAAATAAAATTACACTAACCTCACGTTTTTATAAGAATTACAACTTACTTTCGCACTTAAAAATTGTTTAATTGTCTCTCTAAGTGTACATTTAGTGTGAGAATTCAACACAAAAATTGTACCTTAGTGACAGATTATAATCCATGAAAAAATGTTGTAAGGTCAAAATATTTGTTAAATATTCATATACTAAATAGGGACAGAAATTCTTATAAATAAAAAGTTGTTAGCACTCATAAATGTATTTGTTTTGTAATGAATGAAAGTAACAAAGGTATAAAAGCCGGTGGGTCGACGCGCGACATCCGACATGGAAGAATTCCTTTAGGATTTTTTCATGTACGAACTGGCATGTTACATTTCAGTTATTATACCCATGGGTATAATGATAGTTTTTTACGTTGGGGTTATACCAGAAGACAATTGCAATTTTAACTACATTTAAATTTTTAAAAACATTCCTCCATTTATAGTTACCATTGTGTTGCTATTCCTGAATTTATACGGAACGAATCTATAAATAGTCTATATTATAAATTAAACATGTAAAACAGAGTATTGAAGGATATTGCTGTTTCTCAATTATCAAGCGCAGAGGCGAGGTACGTGCCATGAAAACAAACTGGCCATGAAATTATGCATCTGCTCTGAAATAGCACCCAGGAGCATGAAGCCAAACAAAGACAGAAGCAAGACGCTTTCAGTTTTTATATAATACATTGTTTAAATATAGATCTCGTGGTAAAAGTACATATTATTACGGATTAAAAAAAGTATAACCATATTTTAACATTGACAACTACTCCTTAAGCGAATTCTTACTTAGTGCTAGCTGTATTTATGCTATCCATTCCCTTAAAAGTAAGGATAGATTAAACAAATGAAAAAAAATCCATACAAAATTCCAGACTGTGGTTCACTAAAGTAACTTCCGCGTATCTATCTCTTGTACTGAATTTTAAAAAGTATAAGAAACGCCTGCAATGCAGAATGCAAATTAATTGAGTTAACACGAACTTTGTTTGTGTCGTGGTAATTACGTGACACTGTAGTATTCAGGACAAGCTCTCTTTGTATTACGACCTTGGTATTATAATGATTATGAAAATAACATTATTTATGTAATTTAAAAGAGATACAACATATAAAGATGTTGGATAAAATAATATAAATCAACGTACAATCTCTAATCCATTTTCTCGATATATTGACCTGAGTTCTTACTTGAATATTAAAATTTTCTTACCCCATTTTCGTATTCGATAACATCTGGAGTATTTCCCACGCATTCTTCCTAAAGGGTTTATCTTGCAACGCATGTACGATCTTAATTCTTTCTGCAATAAATTATTCCACGCACACTTAACATGACAGTACGATTACTCATGCGTACATTTTTTCAAAGATTATTATTTTCAATGAATTCTTATCTTAAACTTTTAAATATTTCAAACTTTATATTAAAACACAATTATTAGATAAAAGTTGCAAGAGAGGTAAGCGTGAAATAAAGAGTGGGTAGTCTAAAAAGATGGCGACTATAAATGTCACACACAGAGTTGATCGCGCCTCGTATTCAGGATTAATCGTTTAACTTTCCCCTATGCTTGGAGTTTTTGAAGTGAATCCATTTATGCGTGCTTCAGTTCCAATTTATTCATTATCCGT
>LD688932.1:5298477-5320333 GCA_003118335.3 Papilio memnon
TGGTCGTGGTATTGCACCGGGCGAGCCAACCCATTCGTGCTAAGATGTTAAAGCGGGCTCTACCACTGTTTACCACTTTCTGTATGTATATTTATATAACGAAAATATAGGTGGTAGCAGCTCCAAAGCAATTAAAAGTTTAAACGATGTTGTACTGAAATAGATCATCTCGTAGTACTAAAACGAGATTGTTTTGAACAAATACTGTGATATTATTTAATTAGAATCTTCATCTATTGGCCTATTATTATGATTATGATAGTTTTTTTACAGGTTGATATTTCGTTAAACATTTTATCAGAAGGGAAATGCTTAGCTACCGCAACTGTTTAAACGAAAAGCGAAGAAATTAAAAATAAAAATAGGCAAATACCATAATTTAGGTGCTTGACACAACTACCCATTACCATCCAAAGCGTATCGATTGAGGCTTCGCCAAAATTCTCAAATCTTGATGAAGTTGAGTGTTTTACCATTGAGATGTCCATAGACAAGTTTGTTTTTGACAGCTCGACCGCTCACTGATCAATAACTATTAATTTAAACCTTATGCTAGACTTGGTTTTCATACATTTTAGTAAAAGATTTTTTAAAAAGCTGAATAATTCTGACACTGTTACAAAATACAGCAACATACGATCACCGTACGGCATATAAATAACGATGGCACTTACCTACGGCGAACTGAAAGCCTTCCGACGTCCAAATGGCTATTACTATACAATACTGAATATGTAAACACCTAAAATGTACAACGTGTTTTCGAATTTAAGGAAAAATCATTTCCCAATACTTTCTTAAAAGTGTTCGTAAAGAAATATACAAATACCGTCTATTTTTTAATCCCAGCGATTAAAATGTCATTTCGAGTGTTGCCGGCCTTTTGAACTTTTTAGTTGTGTGTTACTACCGGAAAGACGTAAATAAAATCAATGTTGTTTTCGTATACTCAATAAGTTATCGTGAAAAGTTATTTTAAACGTAATATTGGAATTAAACTGCATATAACCAAATAAAATTGTAAAACATATAATTATTATAACAGTAATTCATTATAAATTATAAAACTAGCCATAGGTGTTCATTCGTAACGTTCATGCATTCTTCACTAAAATGTTTTAAAAAAATTAAGTGTTTTATGGCCAGTTTCTCAGCTAACCATTTAACCATTCGATAATTTTTGCTTAGATAACTACATGAAATGCGTTTCCGAACTCTGTAACGTAAGTTCTACTCCTTTAAAATTCAGGTCAACATAACACGAATCATTAGGATAAAATAAATGGAAACTTCAGAAACCCAGCATTAATAACTTTTTTTTATTAATTTCAGCGTCTAATAGAGGTGAAAGTTAGGGTCTAAAAAACCGGGATCGTAAGTACGACAATGTACAGAAAATGCTGACATTACTTTGAAAGACATTTGCATGTGTCAGTTAACTTGTTGCGATTAAAAAATAAGGTATAACTCAGTTAAATCTATGCAACATTGCTCAATTTGCTCTAATCATATTTAATGTTAAAACATAAAACACGAATTGTATACATTTAACATGAGGCTTTTATTATTTTCTTGTTGATATATCTGCTTTCATCTATTGTTAGTATACATTTCCGCAGCGCAAGCCAAAAATTTCATAGCGGTTGTTCGATAGCAATTAAAACTTTAAATGATGCTGCACCGACGAGATCCTAAATCCCGGAACAGTTTCACTTAAGGTAAACTGTAATATTATGAGCTCACAAGTGTGTTTTAATTACTTGTACCATCGTATTCTTGTGTCGTAAAGGGGACAGTTTAGATATTGACGTACAATTTGAATGGCATTTGTTTTGAATGTTTTTTTTTATAGTATACGGTGACAAACGAGTAAACGGCCACCGGAATTCACCAAAATAGTAAAGCCGTTGCTCATAGACATCCGCATTTTGCAGATGCGCTGACTACCTTTATTCAACAGAAAAGGGGACGCAAAGAATGAGATTCTTTTATTTACTAATGCCCACTTCTCCTATCCATCCTTTCCTTGTAAGAAAAGGGTGGGAAGGGGAAGAGGACACACACGCTAAAAAAAATGAAATTAATGATATTTATATGTGTCATAAAACTAAATATAATGTAACTGAACTCACTTTTCTAGAGAATTAGGAATACAGTAAAAAGTGAGAATGTTTACAAAATTTGATGAACTACAGATTCAGTAAAAAAATTACAGGTAAATTTAATGGACAAGTCTCTTCAATTCGAAAGGTGCGTTGAATAAAATGTAGATAAAGTCACGAGCGCTGCTTTAAAAAGCTTCAATCATGTTGAGTGAAGGATGTTCAATGATTAATTCACATTGTGTTCCATTTTTGTATTATTATTTAACTATTAATAACCCTAACCTATAAATAAAGCTGGCCATTGTTTAGATAAAAAATGACAAGAAACGCAGTTTTATAATCAAATTAAAACAACTCTACTCAGTGCTCAATTAGCCATATAGCAAAAGGAGCAAATGCTACGGCCTCCCGAATTTGGGGGCCCGGCGCTCCATGCCTGTCTGAAAGTAATAAAAAAAATATTTTATTAAATACCCTAAACTTGAGAACCCAAAGAAAACCAAGGGCCCCTTGGCAGGATTTGCTACAGGCCCCGCGCTAGCTTAATCCGGCACTGACTATACTCGTAATTACATTACAACTCTTGTTGATATGTTATTTTAGTGTCGAAGCACTTTCTTGAAAAATCTAGCACTGCTATTCAAATTATAACAATTCATGTTAGTATATACAAAACTTGATTCTTAAATAAAGTAAAACAGTATCAACTTTAGAATTGCTGCAATAAAAGGTTAGTTGAAAATGTACATAGAATTATATTATCACGATGATTAAATTTGAATCCCAAGTGTGTAATTCGAGCAGAATACCGTCGTATCGTTTGCATTGCCAACGGCTGCAACATTTTATGAAGGTAATGTTGGTTTTTCTCTAAATGCTTTTATTGAATTATGTAAAACTAGTTTTCGCCCACCACTCCACCCGAGGAATTAAAACAAAAGTAAGTAAACCTATGTGTTTTTCCAGACTATTCTGTACATCTATGTTAATACAAGATTGCCAAATATTATAAAAGCTTGCAGATTACACATCATTCCACACTGTTCTACATTTTACGTAAAAACCGATAAATAAAATTTACGGACAGAACGATTTAAATTCCGCAAAAACTGGTATTCTCCTGAAAACTTTTGCAATTTACCTTAAATTGTGGCACCGATGCGTCTGTTTATGAACATTTTAAAATAGATGCGATTAACTTTACTAAACTTCCAATCCGAAAAAACGTTTAAAAATTCTCATATTTTCACATTTAAAATACATACGAGAAGAGATTTTTTAGTTCCACTATTTAAAAAACCATTTAATTAAAGTACAAGATCACAAAATAAGGGATAATTTTAGCCTATATTTTTGACAATCAACATAATTTATTTCAGGACAATAGTTGTATGCATTTTAGAAGATCGGTTACTCTTGTTAATTAATTCCTGTGGCCCATCCATTTACTGTGTCGTCAAATGAAAAGCCGGTCGAAGCCGACGTAGGCATCCATTTTCAGACCTTTAATGTTTGATAAACGAGCGTACGCCTCTGAATCACTGAGACCGAAATTCCAATCAGCCGTCGCATCGGATACTCGAAATAAATAAATGCATTCGTATTTTTGATGCAATTTCGCTACAATTAACATTGATGTTAACATTTTCTGTTTACTTTAATGTATGTTTTCGTGTTTAATGATGTCAATAAAAAGTTTAACGAGTAGCATTTTTAAAATTCTTAAAAAGATATATTAAATTGCATTCATTATTTCATTTAATTAATTTAAAAGAACAGGTTGTATAGGTATTGATATAAACATGATATGTTTAACTATACATAATTTGTTATCGCAAATGATAACGTTACTATAAGTTATTTCGAATATCAGAGACACGTTTAGAACTTTTTAATTCAAATCCTTGTAATATAACAGTAATAAAGTTTATAAAAAGATAAAGATAAATGTTATTTTTTTAATTTGAAATAACGCCATCTATGTTACATAGTGTTTAATAACCGAGATTTGTCACGGCAGTATGTCTTATTATAAAAACCACCACGAGATGGCGTTATAAAACACTTTTCGAAATAGCGACATCTATATCCTCTCTCCTGTAAGAGACTCGCAAGACTAGATTTTACTTTTTATTTTATAGATGGCAGTAAAATATCTTATAATATTTTCCATAAATTGCTGTTTATTACTATGATAGTATGTAATGATTATTGCCACAAAATAACAATCCTTACAATTTTATGACTTAAACAGTATATAGTTTCATCGATAATAATTTCCCAGTATACATTAGGAATTTTTAAATTCTTTTATTTATTCCGTTAAGTTTTAAAAACAGTAACTATTTTTCATGACAACTGCAAATGTCTTCTTATTAAATGCTAGCAGTCCATTTTTAATAACAATTAAAAAAGTGTCCAAAACAAACAAACAAATGTTAGATACATTATAATATTCAAAACATTTAGACATTAAATCCAATGGTCACTGAACATGTTCCAAATGATCGACATTTATGGCTCGTATCACATAACTTTAGCTAGCTAAATGTTGGCATTGCCATAATATAAAAGACGTGACGAAACAAATGTTGTAAAGTTTCGGTTTACATTTAACGGGCCCTCGCAATAAATGTCAGACGAGACCATGTATGGAACAGACCTACATTTCGGATAAGCATTAACCACTCCCACTGATCGATATTAACAACTCAAGTATATCATTCTTCATCAACAAAAATCCGTATCCAACTGTTTGTTAATTTTACGGAATATACATCCTTTGTTTTTTTTATATTGTTCGGTACAGTTCATACGGCTCGCCACATTCGGTTGCGAACATATAATTTGAATTTAGCGGCCCGGGTTAATGCGGGTAACCGAGCGTATTTTTATTCTCCCGCACTGGTGGGTAGATTGAAATCCCTATAGAGCGCGGGGCCTGCGGATAGGTGTGCGGGAGAATAGAGAAGTCGTGTTCAAGCAGCCAAGCGAGTCAGTCGGTTACGTGTGCGAATTAAATGGTCATCGGAAGTGGCTGCTTGTCCGACAACGCAAAGACACGACGGGCGTGTCAATTTCGGTTTGCGAACGGGATCGCTCGAAATTCGGTTTCGCGTTTGAAACAATTACAGTGAACTCGGGTGCATCTGCAGGCAACATCGCTGGCGCCTATAGACTTGACAGAACCAGACTTGAATCGATTGACACTGACGGAGACCAGGCACCTGGTGAGGCGGACATAGAGCTGGTGAGCACCGTTTCCCATGTTTACAATATTGTGCCCTTTGGTACATGCGTAGTTCAAGGGTAGGTTGTGTCGCGGAACACGAACCCGTTTTATACGGAACAACTATTAATCAAGTTATAAAAACTTTTTTTGGCGACAAACGAGCAAACGAGTCCTGAATTCGACGAAAGAGCGAAGCAATCGCTGCCAATAGGCATCCACAGTTGCAGTTGCGTCGGTCATAAGACGCTACCCGGAATTACTCCCACTTGATGTCTTTCTTCTGTGTGCTCGTGGTGCACCGTCGAGCCAGCCCATTATGAAACAAATGTTGTCTACCTAAAATCTTAGTGTAATTATACCAATTTATTTAATTGCGTACTAATGTATTAATCTTTATATTGACGCCAATGCGTACGATAACACTACATTAAAAATAAAAAGTTGGTTTAAGATGAAAGCAAGCAACTCTTGTCTCCGCCATATGTCTGCACATCGTAAGTCGCCCTCGGCTGGTTAAGGGATTTCATATGCAAACCGCTTTCCTCTGATAAATTGCCCTATTATTTAAAGATTCGACGGGAATGATAGAGATTTTTGCCTTATCGTAAGTCGTACTTTAAATTATGACGGAGTCTTCACACACGTAATAAGATGCTGCTCGTTTTTTTGTCCTGTTTTTATAGATATTATATAAAATTTATTGGAATGCGAAAAACTTTGTAATAACTCAAATTCCGAATGACAAAGTACGTGGTTTCTTTCTAAGGTAAAAATTATTGAATAAAGCAACCAATAAAAACCAGAATATTCTAACGTGTAGTGACAATTTTGACTACAAAATTAGTTGATTAGTAGGCGCAGTTATCGCTCGTCAAATCAAATCAAGTTTAGTGTTATCATCGACCTTTCTACATTTAGCATTTACATCGCTTTTTCTTAATGCAATCTACTACGCAACTTCCTGTCAGACCAAAGTTATAACCTAACCAGAATATGTCAGTATTCGTACCTAAAATGTCACATCACGTGTCATTCTTCCAGTCTAAACTCAGACATAGTTCATATACTCAGAATTTTTTTTTTAAATACTTGGGCTACGTGCCATGGTAATTTGGAACAAATCGTACGACCTATAAATAATTATTACCCTCATTAGTAACAATGTCCCCGAATTAATTCATTGCTTTGTTGCTTTCTGTTTCTGTATTTCGATAAGAAAGTGACATTTATTAGAATTACGTCTATATCTGTCAGAGTTCTGTAACACAGTTAACTCCGGCCAGGAGATGTTCCCGTTATTTTTTAATACTTTAGAGCGAGTTTATGACAACATTATCACGTTTTTATAGTTTCACTCTCACCTCGTTACGTCCCCGGAACACTTCTAGTACTTATAAGTGGATTAAGTTATTCGAATATTTTAAAAAATCAAACAAATTTCCCTCTATATCCGAAATTAAACCACATATTTGTGAGAATAATAATTTTGTTAATTTGTATTAAAATTGCGTATTAAGTACAAAAACTTCTCCCATCTTTAATAAGTTAAAGGCGGTTCCGTCTTCTGTTTTGATATGGTCGAATTATAAGTTTTACACATCTGCCTAAAACCACCTTATCCTGTATCTATCCGTAACATCAGAGTGATGCGTGACGTACAACCCTCTCGTGGGTGCCGGCAAACCGTTAAAATGAGTAATGACGCTCAATCTGCAGAGGTCCTAAACATTTTAAGAAAATCCTAATGTTTTGACAATTTTTGATTTTAAGCTTTTTAAAATTACTAATTTAAAGTGTTACCTCTACTATTAAAGCAAAGTTTGGGCGATAATTAATGGAGACGGCTGTATTAAAATACTTTATAATCTTGCCTAATCTAATAATTGTTATTTAGTTCTGTGCTTCAATTTGACTTGGCTAGCTTCCCAGTTATACGTATAGCTACTACATGAACTGGTCGTTTTAAATATACATGACAATCTAAAAGATGATTTTGAAATTGGACATTTCTCTTAATTAATGCAAGAGGTATCAAAGAAGTTGTAAAATTTAAGTACAATTTCGATAACACTTTTAAAAAATGCTCTAAAGCTTTTTTTTAATACATTGACGGTAATAAAATAATTATATCGATTTAAAGAACCGGCAAGTATAAAATTTTATTCAATGATACGTCAATAATCTCGTAGTTCAGTAGTGAAGTATGTTAGATAAACCTTAGAGTAAACAGCTATACTTATTAAGCTAGCGCGTAACATCTTTCTACTGCATCAGCACTTTCTTCAGGTGGGATCGTGGTCAAGCGCTAGCTTAACAAACATTTTTTTTCCTGTTTTTGTAACTTACTAGCTGTTGCCAGTGACTTCGTCCACGTGGTATTAGGAAACATATGAACTAACCTCGGGAACCGGATATTTTTCGGGGGTAAACTTTATCCCATGTGTACTCCAGACTTTGTTTTATAACTGTGCCAAATTTCAATAACATATGTCGAACCGTTGCAGAATTATCGAGTAAACATTAAAAAACAAAAATAATGTATCCCACGGGAACCGTAACTATTTTCAAGATAAAAAGTAGCCTATGTGTTCTTCCAGACTATGCTCTACATCTGTGCCGAATTTCATGGAGATCCGTTTAGCCAGTTAGGCCATCCGTTTAGGCTACAAACTCTAACAAACATCCATCCATCCATCTAAACTCTCGCATTTATAATATTACTATGATAACTTCAAACAATCCTAAACCTTAACAGTACTTAAAATCATAACTCAAGAATGCGACAGCTTTTCAGAAAAATAATAATTGAGTAATTAATGCTTAGACTAAAATGTTGGTAACCCATGGCTTAACAAACAAAACGTGCTTATTAAACTCTTTAGACGAATGTGAAAAAGCTTGATTATCATTTAATTTCATAGTTAGAAAAGGCTCATTGATTGTGAGTGCAGCGCGTGCGTCGCGCACCTGCTTCCGTCGCTGATAGGGTTAAATCAATATTTGGATTAAAATATTTAAATTTCTTCTATCCTTTTTTCTTTATTTCGTAAAACAAGATGTTCCTTTTGTGATGTCGACTAGTTGATATTGTCACTATGTTTGCTTTGCGCATGATTGAAGACGTTTAGTTTACGATTAATAAGGTGCATAATTATATGATTTTAATAACAAATTAAACACATTGTACAAGAATATCCCTGATTGGTTAGCATTAACTCAAGGTATACAGTTCAATGTTGTTCCAGTCATAACAAAGTGATTGTATGGGTCAAATATTTGTCAAGCACCATATTGATTAAAGTAAACAATAGGAACCTTATAAAGAAAAGAACTAATAATTCTCTTTTCAAACAAATACAACTGATTAAGTTATTCAAAGCGGAATTTATCGTGCATTTGATCGAGTCTCACGGATAACAATCAAAGTTCAGTTCAGTTGCACGGGCAGGTTTAAAAATGGAAGGTAGCAAAAAATCAATAAAAGAAATATTCCGAGATTGATTGGCCCAGTCTGACCCTTTAGTGATGCGCTCGAGTTTTTTGTTACGGCTATTATAAAAAACGGAATGTATCAGTGTTTATTTGTGACAATTTGCTTTGTCGGTTTGTGCCGATTTACATTTGAAAGAGATTTTTTTTGTCAAGCGAAGCGACCTGTAACAACACGGTGAGTGACACAGGTATATAACTGGATCAATAGATGGGTTAGAACGTCTTGATCATTTTTCATCGGAAGTAAAAAAAAACTAACACTTATATGTCCAGCATACCAAATAACAACGATATACGTATGCTTCTGTCTGTTTCTAGACGTGTCTGTAATTATATTTATTACAAAATCAATTTCCTACAAATTGCTCATTTGATTACTTTTCAAAGTCAAGTGTTATTTTCTTTGCATAAATACATATATACTGAACATTTAAACACGAGACAGTTAAGAAGAATGAGACGGTTTTGGTTACAAAATATTGGATATAAAAAACATTTTTCCTTCTAACAGAAAAATAAAGTATCAAGACGGATAAAGTCGTTGTATAGGAGAAGTTACGGCACTCCGTTCCAGGACATAAGTTCGGGATGAAGACGTAATCATCCATCAATCGTCTCTCGTCACCGGCCGAGGCGACCGCACACCGCACCTTTTGGGAATCGTTAGGGAATCGTCTTTACGTCAATTATAAACCTGGCTATCCCATTTAGCCATTATACACTCGTTAATCAAATTATCCTTATTTTATTTAACTTCATTACATAATCGAATAAATAAATTGATCAATATAACCATTTTAATCCATGAATGTATCATTAATAAAAAAAAAATCTTTCTTAATATCATAAATGCGGAAGTATACATGGATGTTTTTTTGAGTTTGTAGCCTAAACTGTTGACGGATCTCGATGAAATTTGACACAGATGTAAAGGATAGTCTGAAAGAACACATAGGCTACTTGCTTTTGTTTTTTTTTTAATTCCACACGGACGGGGTCGCGGGAGAAAGCTCAGTACAGTCTTTATCATGAATCAAATTAAAAAAAAAACAAACGACCGCAATAATTGAGCGACATTGTCTGTTCAGCTCATTTAAATGATTTACTACATGAAGTACAGTTTTTTTATAATCTCTTAAGCACAGCATTCTTATACAAAATCAAAGTATTGCTACTTATATGTGTACTAAGGATAAAAAGTGTGCAAACCATGGCCGAATAAAGACGTTCGATGCGTGCCGCTACTGCATGTTACTTCCAGTATATTAACGCATAATAAAATTACAAGCGAGCCCAATGCAAATTCGCACGCACAAGTAGTGTAATTGCAGCAACGCAAATAAATCAAAGCTTTACCCGAGGAGAAATATAATACTGCTTTTGAAGCGTAAAACTTGTAGCCAGTATTACTGTATATAAAAATTTCCACAGCTTTGAGCAGATTTTAAAAATAAACGTATAATGTTTTAATCGTGTATTTCGAAATTTTTAAACAAAAATTAAAATCTCAAGACTTCGTTATGATTAGCACAAATAATATTTAAAAACCGGTAATAAACCATGAATTATTTTGTATTAATAATAACATCAATTAACATTTATAACATAACATTAAAATAACGTTAAAAGTGTCATTATTTTCATCAATCTTAAAATTAAATTAGTTTTTAGGCAAACATAATAATCTGGCAACATTGCAAGCAATCGGCTTACTCTGGCAATGCAGAACGGACGCGAGCGCAGCGCTACCGCCGTACGCGACGCAATCCGCAAACAATATGCACCAATCAGCGACATATGATTTATGTTACACCGAAGTAGCGTGGAGTTATTTAAAAATAAAATCACTACAAAACGCACGTTCTTACTTTATTATTGCAAATTTCTTGATTCAATTTGCATTAGACATCTCAGTTATTCGTAGACATACATACATTTTATTGGCTATTTGTGTTTGGTTTCACAACTATTTTTGGAGTCACGTAAAAAAAATAGCGTTTGAAATTATCTTTTTCACTTTTGGCGTGACATTTAAGTCAAAACTAATGTTTGAATCATAATTTTAAATTCACATCAAATACTTAAATGTTAACAATCGAAATGATTATGCAGAATGATCAGGATGTAACAATAATGCTACTACTCGTATAATATTGGCAATAAAATTATAGAGCTACATAAGTCTGTCGGAGAAGGCGCGGGCGCGGGCGGGGGCGCTAGTGTGATCGTAAATCCTACATCCTGGTAGCGCCCACGCCTACGCAACGCACCTCAGTAGCTCCCGATATTACAACCAGATATAACATTTCATTACCTATTCGATCTACTAGAGACCAGTGCTAAGAATTTTATAAACGTGAAAAAGGTTTGTTTTCTATATTAAAATGAAGTAAGTATTTATTTTAAACTCTCTTGATTTTGTGCATATAGGAATCGGCTAATTGGGTAGTTCGTAGTTCCACATATCCATACTTAAAAGTATTCAAGGATAATTCATGAATAATCTAGTTTTTTATTTATTTATTTACAAGTGGCCTTTTGAAATATGGATTCTCGTATAAGATTTTACAATATTACATATTTTGTAAAAATTGAGTTACCTTGAAAATTACCGGTAAACATTGATAAATATGTTATTGTGATCAATCTTAAATGATCTCTGATGAACTCTGCAACTTGGGTTTAACTTATTAAATAAACCCAAGTGACAGAGGTCAAGATCCGCGTCAATCGTCTCTTAAGCAATTAATTATTGAGTTAAAAATAACAGATAAAAAATTAATGACAATATTAATTGTTATTATTAATTAAGGTAAATATTATGGGAATACTGAATTGCGTCACGTGACAAGGGTGTTAATGGGAGGTTTGTTCTGCATTTTCTTGACCAAATATTCAATTTTACAAAGAAGCCATGATCTCCGTTAATTCTATGGTATGTTTATAACGATGCTGACACAAGCCTTTGATGATAACCGTTGGTTGTAATAATCTAAGTGAATTTGCTGTTGTATCACTAAGGTTGTAGTCTTACTAAGGATCAGATTGTATAAACATAACTTGCATTTTAAAGACTTATAATAACAGAGATGTTTTCGACCACAAAAAAGGAAAATCGAAAGTTTGCGGTCGGTTGACTGTTCAACAAAAAATTTAATACCAGATTCACGTACATAATTACATTACCAATACAATTATTAGAAATCAAAGTACACCTGTTACACACGATACGATATTTTTTGTATAGAACCTTTCACGAATTTACATATATCTCAGCTCCTTAAGTAATGATTATTAACTAAACCACAAAATGTAAAGATTATCAAATCTGATGACAAGGGAAAATAGTTAAAATAATAAAAATTAAATGGTGAATTATTGATTTAATTGACTTTTTAATTAACAATTATTATTACTTAAAATCAAGTTAAAGTTTATTGGATACTATAAAGTTAAGTCGAAAAAGACTTAAATAATCTATACTAATATTATAAAGAGGAAAGATTTGTATTTTTGTATGTATTGAAATAACTCAAGAACTACTGGGCCGATTTTAAAAATTCTTTCACCCTTAGAAAGATAATTTATCCGCGAGTAACATAGGCTATATTTTTTAATTTCACGCGAGCGAAGTCGCGAGCAACAGCTAGTAAGTAATATTTTTTGACCCATATTAAGAAAAAATATTGATAATTGTTTTTAGGACAATCTAAGTGGGATTTAATAACTGTTAGAAAGCATCTCTGAGTTTGAACCGAAGGTTATCGGTGTTATTTGTTTGTTGGTTACGCTTACAAAATTAATGGTATATCCGATTTAAAAGGTTACACAAACAGAAAACTTAATTTTTCAATAAGTAAAATAGAAACTTCTAAAGGGAACAAAAATTAACGTAGGATTTAAATTGTTACCTTCGTTCAAAGTAAATTCTGTATTTAGATGGAATTCGAACCTGGTTTATAAAATAGAACCAGAAAAAAAACAGTCGCAAAGCATAAAGATGTTAACGACTATGACTTAAGAAAACGGTCAAGGGAAATGATAGCTCCCTATCGAATCTCTCAATCACCTTTATTAAGGTAATGAAATGGATTTATACCATCGAAAGGGATTTTATGTCAAAGTGCAGTTCATTGCCACCTGACAATGTCGATGAGACAATGTAATTTTATGCTCAAATGAACCTCACTCGAAGTGGAACTTGCTCGGGAAATTTCAATGGCTACATTAGTGGGTTCCGTGTCTTGTCCCCGTGTCTTTGTCCACATTCCGAATTGCAGTTATGCTTTATAACAACAGAAGCGTAACGACTTTCCATATTTACCTCTTAGTTAGCATTATAAAGACATACTTTGAAACAAAGAACACCAAACGTTCGAAATCCGTTATAGTCGTTGGCGAATTAATACGTTGAAGTTAACTCCACTTATTGGACATTATGTTATCGGTCATGATTCACCTAATGATCCACGCCAGATCCTACCAATATTGTTTTATTTTTTTCTCTCTATGTGCACTTTTAACAAAACTTACTGAACATTTATCTATAATATTCATAATTTTTTATTTTAAAATATGTTTCTATAATTATTATGCTTTGATTGTTTATTTTTTTGTAAGAAAATACGAAACAGAAGCTGGTGTTTTATTTTCATAATTAACGCAGTACGTAGTTAGGTATAGCATTCCAGAGGGCTATCGACGAAAACACAATAAAGTATTTATGTTCTCTATAAAACCTTAAGCCATGAACTCATATTTTATGTGGAGCCGCTGAACCCAATTACACTTGAATGGTTCGTCATGATCAGAGATTTTTTGGGGTCCAATAAAAACTTATGAGAAGATTTATATGCTTGCTAGGACGCGGACCATATTCTAATTCATCTTATTAGCGTTGCAACTTGATAATAAATTCTATACTAATTAATGAACAGAAAAGATCCACAAAACAAATTAAAATCTCCTTTTTTCCTTTTGTAGGTACACCTTTATTGAGCCGTTAAGGTGAATGTTCACTGCGAGAGGTAGAAAGGTATGCACGAAACTAAAATTGATTCGTGATTTAATTATTTTTATTAAATTGGAACAATTGTACATAGTAGCTACTTTAATGTAATAGTTGAAAAAGGTGTAATTTTTTTTATTTTACTTGAATTAAGTACTAAATAAAATATTTCTTCAAATATAAATAAAACATTATAATTATTTATAAACTAGTTTAGTGTTGAATAAAGTTTCTTTCGAAGTCGACGTCAATATACATCATGATAAAATTACAACTCGATTACAACTAGTGTACATCTTCATTTAAATAATGTTTTACATAATTTTTAATATAAAACATTACATACATCAAAGTTTAAACATTATGTAATATACATAAATTATCATAATCACAAAACGGATCTTGTGGCAATGTTGTATGAAAAATTAATTGCTAGGTGTGTGTCGAATTTTAATTATGCAATAATTATTTTATCGTTTTTATCTGCGTTTACCTTCGATGACAGCCGCCATTGCTGGCATACTGTCGAAGATTTATTTATCACATTAAATAATTGGCTTGCGTTGTAGGCAAAGATATATTTAGTGGATATATCTTTTAGACTCCGTGTAAAGCTAATGCCTGGCTCGACTCGCGAGAATTTAATCGAACTCTCCGTTTGTCAATCAATAAAACCCAACGAGATGGACCACTTTGTGATAAACGCGATCATAATATGGATAAGACATAAACGAATATAATCCACAAATTGTAAACCGTATAACTATTTATCTTACTAATATTGTAAATGCAAAAGTTTGATGGATGGATGTTAGTGTTTGCCGCCTAAACGGCTGATCGATGAAAATTGGCGAAGTGTAGAGCCTCGTCTGGAACAACAAATAGCTAGTATTAAATATATTCAAAGTTCTCAAGCGTTATTTTTTAAAGGAGGTATTAATCTGGCTACAGTTTAGTCACTTTAGCCCAACTCTAGATATATTATTCACAGTTCTTGAGCTGAAAAGTTAAAAGCCGGAATACTGACCTACACAAGGCTATTATAAGTCGCCTATATCTATCACTGTTGAAACTAATAAGACGGGACAATCACTAAAACATTTTAATCCCAAATTTGTCTTCATTAATCAAAGCGTATTATGAATACATTTGCATCACGATTATAAAATTAATAGCAAACCGTAAGCCAACACTTTAGTAAACACGTTAAGTGATTATCGATATATTATATGAGCTTATCTGGGTAATTACAAAGTAACATACGACCTTATGTTTAGAATTCTCCGACTTCGTCTTGGCAAATATGACCCGACCAATCGCTTTAACATTTCGCGTCGGCGCATGTTTTTAATTTTTATATTGATTACCTGTCATCGGCAAACGAGAATAACATTTTAATAGTGAAATTATTAATTGATAAACGCGAATCGACTTCATTCGCGGTCATAGGTCACACACGCTCGATCGCCGCGGTGAAGACCTTGCTGGCACTAATGTTTTAGTGAATTATTAACTTCGGTCCAAATAGGTCTCGCTTAATACCATCGGGACAATCCACAATCTATTGACGTCTGATAAATGGTACCATCGGACCGTGATAAAAGTGACCAAGTTAATAATTTATTGGGCATACCGAGCAGAAACTTCGTAAAAATAAACATGAATGGTCGCCTTATTGGGGCTTGATTTAATGCGGTCAATAAAACAGTAACTAACCTTATATAAATTACTAAACAAATAAATAACATCGGCGGTCATCAAAGTTTATTTCAGACATCGAGCGTGCTGCGTCAAAATTGTACATTGATTTTGTAGTTGGCTCGTAACATTTATTATAATTATGACTCGACGTTTTTAAAATGTTTTAGTGCCCTCTAATTAGACTGATTTAGTCTAAATAGAGCTTGTCATCTGTCTTAAAATGTTTATTGAGAGTTTTATAACCTTTAAAATAATATAAATAAAATTATATGTTTACTGGCTAAAATGAAATAAACCAAAATATTTTTCCGCTAAGAAATGTTCCATTAGGGCTTAGTTTGTTTTACGATTGACATAATAAAATGTAATGTGCGGACAACTTATTCAATGGTAGGTACCTGTAATTTTAAACTAAATTGCAACTTATGTTGAGCTGTCCTAAAAAAAGGATCTCGGCGTTTTATGAAGACTATCCGCATTAAACCACTGAAATATTTCAGTCTTTAATAACCTCTGTAGTAAAGATTTATGTGATAAATGTGCAGGTCTAGGGAAGGCGCTGTCTAATCACCAAGCGATCATTAAATCCAAGCAATAACTCTCCTACATAGTAGCGAGCATATATAAAGAGCCATAATTCTTTGTTAGGTACCTTTGTAGCTGGCCACGGAGATTGATGAAGGCTCGCCTTAGGTGGGCCTTGTTAATAAGCTTTCGGTAATTCTGTCTTGCTTTTAAAGTAATGATTACTGAGATTGATAGAAATTAATTATTTCAATACGAGAGACTCTATCGATGATTTTTAACTGCTTAAATATCTTTGATCAGTGTTTTTACACTTTTTTTTATTTACTGCGTGCACATTGCTAATTGTTTTCATGCCAATTTTAATGAAAATTGCTTTGTATTTAACTTGATCCAGTTACTGGTGACATTTAATTTTATATTGAATGTATAATTTGCTTAAACACAAATAACTACATAAAAAGACTTATTTGTAAATGGGGCTCAAGTGTATAACAAAAATCAATTTAATCGAGACAAATGGTACACGAAACTCTTAAGCACAATAGTACCAACGTATTCTTTAACAAAATGATTGTTAGAGGCGCGAAGGCACCGCATCGTTAATTAAGGGCGATAATTTGACACGCACTGACAGCTAATATTAAAATTGATTTGTGTTCAGAGTTGAATCAATTTTGACAGAGTCAATAAGCCACCGCTCTTTCACACGGTTAAGGGAACATTTGATTCTATGTTACTTGCGACTGGTTAGTTTTTACAATATGTGAAAGGCGACAATTAAAACAATATAACTATAAGGAATCGTGTGTTACACCTTATTAAAAGGCAAGTCTTAATAAGTAACTTCTGCCAATTCTTTAGAGATCACTCTTGATCAACTATAGAAGTTTTTTTTTATTGTACTAAAATTATTAAAGTACAAATTAAAAAAAATACGTAATCCTCATTAATAACTACAATACTTCTCATGTTATAATTACATTGATACAGACAGAAGTTCAAAGAATCCAATGTTAAGTGTCGATTAATGATTACCGACATCTAAAGGAGGAATAATTAAAAAGGGAATGAAAACGCACAGATCCACTAACGTGACGTGTGAGTTACCGCCCTACAATGGTTTGAAGATAACAAGACAGGAACCTGTTAAAAATTCCTCTAATCGAATATGGCCTTTATGGTTGTCTTTAACACGATTATTATATTTTAAGAGGTCCCGTGTGACTTGCACTTTGTGTGTATCGAGGTACGGCGTGAGGTGTCGAACTGTCGAATAATAGCTTTGCGTCGGAGTGATTGATTAATGACAGAGCCGGCGAAAACAGACTGGCTACCTAATTAAATACTCCCGCCGACCAGAGCGACGGCTACGGCGTCCGCGACGGGAGCATAATGTGAAGATAGTATAAGAATGATTGACTAGCAATTGACTCGCCCGCCTTATTGTGCCTTACACGAGTACTCTTTTATTGTGTATTGGAGTATTCAAATTTGTTATCTATTACTAAGTATATTACTTGGTTCTCTACTGATCAGGTCGGATTAATTCGTATACAAAGTTTTTGAGCATAAAACTAAGTCAACACGTTCTTGTAACAAAAGAAGCCAATGAAAAAAGGTAGGTTAGAAAGTCACTCTACATTTTTTTGTAGAAACCGATATTTTGCATTTGAAGGGCACTTAATAATTAAGAAAATTTATTTTCAGTATAAATACAATAAGTGTTAAAGTAATTAATGTTAATTATGGTGCAATACAAAAAAAATACAAACATAAAAGTCCTCTTTGTATAAATACTAAATAAAATACCGGCCTCATATGAATTTTTATTTGTTTTGCTTTAATTCGCTAGTCGTGTACTTGACGTTGTCATAAATGACACAAATAAGTTTATTTTAACATTATATTTAACAAAGTTATTATATGCATAATGGTATATTTGTATACATCTAAGAATGTGAAGATAATAAAAAATCTTCTTATCGATTTCTCCAAGTCATCGGATACATCTCCCTGTGAATATATGAAATGTTACATTGATTCCTGGGATGATCCTACGGATGATTCAAAGCTTTGTTGGATTGTGGAAACTTTCCTCGGTATTATGAAACAAGAGCAATTCTTAAAACATACAGTTGCCCAATTTCCGTCGAAACTGAACGACGTTGATAAAGATTACCTGTTGATTATAGTACATGGTTTAATTTTTCAAATTCCGCCATCTGATATGACATTATTGTATAAATGTTTGTTCAATTTAAGTAAAGATATCTTAAATGCACTCACGAGTTCCTTGAAAACTTGTGAATTTCTAGATCAGATATCTAAAATAGCACAACCAATTTATGACACAAATTATATTACCGAACATATAATAGGTCCGCTTTCGAAATGGCAACCTACTATGTATAAAATGTCACAAATGTATGGAGAATATTTAGCTGAAATAGAAAGCTCAAAAATAAAACCACCTACTGTACCTATACAACCAAATGTGTTGGATAGAAAAAATAAAAAAATGGAGGGTGTAGTGCCCAAAAAAAA
Organism: Papilio memnon; assembly: GCA_003118335.3. Classification (NCBI taxonomy): domain Eukaryota; kingdom Metazoa; phylum Arthropoda; class Insecta; order Lepidoptera; family Papilionidae; genus Papilio; species Papilio memnon. The sequence goes on from LD688932.1 coordinate 5,317,088, forward strand.
TTCTCTACCAGCAACTCCGCCTAACTCAGTTTGTGATAAACCTAAACGCATGCTTACAAAAAGTGTAATCGATAAAAAACTTAAACAAGCGTTTGATATCAATAAACAAAAAGCCATGAAACTCTTGAATGAATTAAAAAGTGAAATGTATCACTATCCCCAAAAACGTCATTATGAAAAACCAAAACATTCAATTAACTTACAAAAAGACACTGAACACGATTGGAAAAAAACTTTCGCAAAATCTAAGCATAAGAATTGGAAAAAATCATCATCAATGCCAGTAAAGGAAAACATAGCGACGCTTAAACGGTTTAATGAAAGAATCAAATTAACTGAACGAGAGGAAATACAATGGCTGCAAAATTTATTATGCGATTGTAGAAGCTTAAGCAAATTTCATGAACTAGAGGAATATGAACGCGAAGAAAGGGAACGGGATCGGATACTTGACATAGAAAAAAAGCATATACAAGGTCAAATCTCATTCGAAGAGGCACTATTGGCAAAGAAAAAAGTCCAAGAAGAAAATAAAAAGAAATACGATGAATTTATGAAAGAAAAAGAATTATGGAATAAAGAATTGGAAAAATGGAATCAAGAACAAATTGAAAATAACCGCAAGCATTTTGAAAAACTATCCTTAATTGAATTGAATGTGCTAGAGGCACGTAAAAAAGTTACTGATAAAAAGAAAGAAGAAGCGGATTTGATTAAAAAAGAGAATGAAATATTGCAATTACAATCTTTACAAGCTAAACAGGAAGAGTTGAAACGTAAAATTCAATTGATTAAAGAAATTAAAATTTTGTCTATCATAGCAAAGAGAGCTAAGCTTCCTAAAATCATAGATTTAACAGAAACATCAGGACTTGGCTTATTATGCGAAATGTCGATGGCGGAACTTCAAGAAAGGTTAAGTTCTATGAAGATGAATCTCAAAGAGGAGTTAGAAGCAAAAAGCAAAATTATTAAAGAACAAAATGTTGCAGCAAAAAAGTCATTAGAAGATACACGAAAGAAAGTTGCTGAGTATTTAGATGAAAGAAAGAAACTACGAAAAAGTAATAAAAACCCAACAAAACCACCAATCGTTGTGTCGACTAAAGAAATCAATGAGTTGAAAATGGTTTTGGAAGCCAAAAGAAAATTACGCCAACAATTAACTACTTAAAGTAATTAATTTTAATATCGTGTTTTTTGTAATTTATTTCTGAGTTCAATGGAATAAAATTCATAAGTAAATTAAAGGAAAGACCACGTTTTTCAATATTTCCAGTGTTTTTTTTAATTAAAGGAAATTGAACTATGAACATCTGAACGCAGATACTGAACACTATAGCTATCCATTGATCGCAGGAAATTTAAATCAAGTAGAAACGTTAATAACGCACATGTTACGAATATTGCAAGCGAATATTGTGATAAGACTAATGGTGTCTTCAGGCAATCCCGATCGATGCGCATGCGTGAATTGGTTGCTGAACTTAATTAGAACCTGGCAAGAGAAATATTAGCGATTCAAATTTATAGTACTAGTCTGCCGTATGCTATAATATATGATCGTACAATGACTTCATTTAAATTTGCTGCGAGTCATAGTAAAGTTATTGTTATAACTTAAGTATTCTTCTCATCTAAGATGTTTCTTATCCATCAATAAATCTTTAAGAAACACAGTTCCGTTACAATCAACATACTGTCACATATATTATTACAATAATGTGAACTTGTTTAGGCACACGCGCATTCAAAATATCGACATCACCATAATACTACAAATTACGTGACAATGTTCTCAAAATCCAAAGAACCTAGTCGATATAATTTGGATTAAGGCAATAAATAAGCCGAGGTCGCCTGTTCATTTGTATCGGCGTATAATTTAAATTCTTTAACGCCAATGTTCAAGATTACGCGGCGAGATAGAGGCGCGGGCGCCCGTGTCGCGCCGACAACCACCAAATAAATTTATATTTCCGACCGACACCGAATCGACTTCTCTCTTTGTAGATAATTCGGCCGGTAACGTTGAATGACTCTATTAACAGCTTCCCTTTTAGGGATAAATGTCGACTTTGGGCTGTATCGACGTTTCTCGTATGTATAGTCCGGGTGGAAATTACACGAGTTAATATAATTTGTGGATTGGATTCATGTTCATATCCATAGTAGACTCATGTTATAATACTTGTGATATTGTTATCCAATAATAGACATATACGAGAACGCTGGTTACTTTTGATTTTAATTTATTGATACATTTTCTCATTTAATAGACGTAACACGGATTACTTTTATTAAATTCGTTGTACTTCATTGTAAATTTCTTAGGTTGTAGAGGTCGGCTTATAAAATATAGCTGTATACCTAATTAGGTGTGATGCATCCGTTTTATATTTAAAAGGAATACTACGAATAAGAGCCATCGTTTGAAGATTTACCTGATAACAGTAAAACGTCAATAACCACCTAATTGGGAGAGAACACTCCGGCCACAATCGCCGGACCCGTCCCGAGTGAGAAACAAATAAATATTGTAACACACATCGAGATAATTTGAGCGATAACTTAATGTGCTTACATTTCGAATCTGCTCATGGTTTTATGGGAAACTACCTACAACTTTATCAGGTTTTGTTCGTTTTTTTGGGAATGACCTTAATTAAATAAGAATTATTTCGGGTCTATTACAAAAAAATTAAAACGTAAACGAAAACAGTAATTTAAAATTAAAACAGTGATTATCAAAACAATTGTCATATTACGAAGCTCAGGTTAAAAAGTTTCTTTGACTTGGTAACATATTTACCTTGTCTTATTGGTAAGTTTTATGTACCTTTTGCCTCTCGTCACCACCTTGTGTATTATGAAGTGGAGGTAAATCACACACCAGTGTAATAAAACCGTTGTTTCTATTTAAGTTTTTCAAACTCTTGTGATAAAAATTACCTTTATCATGCATTCGATAACCACAGTTAATGAGAACCCAAAAATGTTAAATAGCTTGATGTTAACAAATCTCTGTGAACAATGCATAAAATACAAATGATTAAAGATATAGTCTTCATTGAGATCGAATTAAGTTATTCGATTTCTCGTCGATCACTACTTATTGGGCTTAAGAACTCGAAAAAGGGGTTTTTCGTGACTAAAAACACGAATTGTGAACTCGGTGGCTAAAACTAAAGACAGAAATTAAAAAAAAAACTTCATGATTTAACAACGACGCCTTAAAGTTATTAT
>LD688932.1:5335331-5357159 GCA_003118335.3 Papilio memnon
TAATTCTTTTATTAATAAAAAGCCCTACACTTACGTCAAGCTTTAGGATATATATTTTCACGCCATTAAACTTAGGAGTAAATATTTTGGATAAAAACCTTAATGTGGGAAAGAGACCATAAGTTGCTGCCAACATTAAGAAGCAAGATTGCCATAGATTGTCATCATGTCATGTCATTTTGACATTTGTAATTGATTATTTAAACAATAAAATAAAGTCCTTATAATTTCACGCGGATGAAGCCGCACGCGAACAGCTAGTTGTTAATAAAAGTTATTGTGAATTTTATCATAAACAAATATATATCATCATTGAATAGACTGTATAATCTTCATTCAATGATCCTTTCAAACTTTGTCCAAGCACATTATTTTGGAAGCATGAGAGTAACCGCCGCTATCGGTTCGTGATCGCTCTTGGCGTTTTTCGTGTAACACTTTACAGGAAATATTTTAACATCAGCTATAAACAAATTTATGTCAATATTCTTAAAGGTTTGGTTTACACAAATTTGCTTTAAGTTACAGCTCGATTTGATTGATTTATAGACTCAAAGATTGAATGATTTCAGTGTAACTACGACTATATTAAATTAGTTCCTTTATTGTTACGAATTTTCATTTTAAATTATCAATTATAATTAGTCGTTGTTTCCAGAAACAGTATCTAGAAATAAAGGTAACATTTCCTAGTCTGAACGCTATTGTTACATTTTAATTAGAAATTTATAAATACGTTATAACTGTTAATGTTAGACATAATATACACTAAAATAGTTCTACATTTAAAAGTAAATTAAAATGGTTCCAAGAAAATAACAACAAAGGAATTGTTCACTTAACACGATAAGTTGTTTACGATTGAAAACAAAATTATTATCTGGCTGCGAATTATTAATTATTCCAAATAAATAACATATCACAGTACTTCACCAAAGTATACAGAAGCCTTTGATTATTGTAAATTCTTTAATTTTATATTACGTACCTTCTGAAATAAGTCGTTCTCGAATTTCCCAGGCGAAGATTGTTGGATTTTCCCGTTTGTATTGTTCTATTTTCGACACGACAGCAGGTGTGGCAACTTTGGGCTTGCTGCCGCCAATGAGACCTGGAGGTCTGAGGGTACCTGGAAATTATAATAAATTTAAAGTACTTTTTTTTGAGCGAGGTACTAAATAGTACATTTTAGGTACATTTTTTTAGTTAGTGGTATAATTTAATTCGCTATGGTACACCCACCGTTTTGGCTCTCACCGAATTTAGCGGGTTACATCTTTGTCAATGGCATACGTGTACCGGAGCTATTTCAAAAACAGAAATGTGTCGAAAAAGTGACACCTGCGACATTCGTCCACACAGAACTAAACGTTAAAATCAACTTAAGATCCATAATAAAAATTCCACTAATTGCAACACGTTAACAATCGATGCAATTTCATTGAGCGCCAAACGTGAGTATGCGGTGAGGATCCGAAGCAATAAAATTTCAAACAACAAAAATAGTCTCGATCATCGATTGATACTAATCGTCCTAGATATAAGACTCAAATTCCCGAATCATTCTTAGCCATCGGTGACGACGCAACATTCAAAAGGAAGGTGGACTGGGAAGATAAAAAATTGATAATCAGAACGTCAGCGTAGAATAACAATGGCACTGAAAATTAGTATTAATTACAGAAACAATGAAAACGACTAAACGAAGCCGAAGCAGCGAGAGCAGAATTTATAATTCATTTTTATACTTCAGATTATACGAGCTTTTATTTTGTACCGCCGACTGTCAAGCAAATTGAATCATGCGACAGATTAAAAAGGGACAACGCAATTAACGATCGATGTTTGGATGTTTGTATTGTAAAACATAAAACTAGAGATTTTCTGATTTTTTAAATATCGATAGTAGAACAAAAGCTTTTCTTGTGCAATTCTTAGCTTTTAAAGTTGCTACTATTACTATAATCAGCGAGCTTTTTTCTACAATTATCAATTAGGCAGAAAATTAAAATTTCACCGTTAATTAAAACAAAATTGTTTTTCAACGAGCCAGAGAAGTAGGACTGATTAATTCGAAATTAAAATGAAACAATTTATTAAATTATTAAGTCAACAAAGTAAGGAGTTGAGTAAAAAGAAAAGGTCTGTATAGTTCCTAATTCAGTTAGATAATGGATGAGTGCGTGGCCAAAGACAATCAGACAAAAAGGCATCGAGCGTTGCATTCCGGCAGGCGGGCGCGCGAACGGTTTTTACCGACTTGCGGCAACCGATGGCCTCCATACAGATCACGCTGAATAATTCAACACATTATTTATATTCTCATTTTTGTCAACGCCATTCACGATAAATTCATAAAGGTCTTTATGTCTTGATAAAAGTAATGCTTAAGTCCGTAGATGGTGATGTGCGGTAAAAAGGCCGTATCTCACGTTCATCACGTACACCCGAGTCGGCCATTTTTAAATTTTTATACCTTCTAAATTTGAGATCATTCCTTCGGATGGAATTTTTGTTCGTAACCTTCCAACGTGTAAAATATTTAAAATTAAAATTATTGATCGTAGTTCCATATTGGAGTACATTACATCGACCATATTAACATCGGAATTATACCATAATTTTTTTTTATTGAATAATGAGAACTTTCCACTAATTTTATTTTAAAAAGCTAATAACGTTTTCATAATGTTTGAAATGTGATTAGTTTTTGTTCTTTGCAACTACTAGTTTTCTCCGTCTATTTAAAGCCTTCCAGATAGTAAATCAGAGCTCGAAGAGGTAAGCTAAGTACTACGGTATCCGCTAAGTGTGTATAATGCGTAAGTAATTATTCATGTCGCAGTGTAGAAGGCGATATTGCTTTTCTGGTTTGCAAGTCGACTTCTCGGTTTGCAGGCTATGTTTTGCAAGAGTGATTGAAAACCGATATCGTAGTTTTGTCTGCGTTTGAGCGCCAATAAGCGGAACGCTCCCCATTTGATTGATAGGTAAATTGCGGGAGGCCGGCACACTGATCATTTCGCGATAATTAAATTGGCTAGAAACGTAATCGCATGACCGGGGCCAATTACCCGTACTCAGCTATGCGGCCAGATCGTGTGAGGTACCTCTTAAATTGTTATTATTTGCGGGAAACTCGAATGCTCCTGGCTCATTCCGCCTTCGATACGGCTCTCAGACTGCGCCGTCATAAATTGTTTACATTGCACGATTTCCACCAAACGTCTAACAAAATTATATTCATAATCGATTTTAAATCGAGTGGCGAGAAAAATTAGACAAACTTCCCCTTTTGGTTCACGGAATATTCTACAACATTGTGAACCCTAAATTGTGATAAAAAAATGTATTCTCCTCTTTGAAATTGTTATTATTGGTTAAAATTGAATAATTAATTGAATAATTAAATATTTGGGATCTATCAATTAAGTACGATGAAGAGTACTACTAGGCGCTTTAACTAATTCGCTACCTTCAAAATATATCTATGTAAAATTATTTTAATTTTTCTGTAACATAAAAATTACTAATATATTACATGAGCACATAAAAAAAGCTAAATAATGTCAAACAATTAATCATTGCGAAGGAAATGAGCGTCCCAAAGTGCACAATACATATACTTTAAACGTCAGTCAATAAATTTCCACACAAAAGTGGTTTATGGGCGCTTAAAGTCATTACACGGTGATTCCGTAAAGCAGGACAAGAACATTGTAAACGATGCAGAAAGGGCTCCAGTGCGGTTGATTAAATTTGTATTAAAAAGTGACGCTTTGTATTAACTGGCGCTAACCGAGGCCGGGAACTGCCGCGTCATCAAACTAATAGATCAGAATCTCCGGGCAAGTGGTCCTGATTTATAGAAGTTAATGCAACGCGCGTGTTAACGATGCCTGATTCAGTGATTGATGGATTTTTTTAATGTAGAACACGTTGCTTCTGTGGGAGGGGTTAATCAATAATTACGTTTTTTAGAATGCTCGTACAGCATTAATATTTTTGTTGCATCCTATAATGTTTACATTGTCAGTTATCAACAATAGGAATGATCTACCCACTGTTTTATGTCGTTTCATTTATTAAGTTTTTATTTTTTAAATAGCTAATTTTTAAGCACATCTTTTTTCTTCTGTTTTCAAGCTAGCTTTTTCGCATATCTGAAAGGATACATAAAATCGCTTGACGCTTATTTGACTAATTTGTTTTATTCAAATGAGAATTTGAAGAATTATAAGATGTTTTAGTTTGATAGTATCGGTCGTAGAAGACGTAGTAAAATGTACATTGATAATTTTGTCTCATTAAGAAATCTATTTTGTCAATATGCAAACATAATATTACCCGTCATGCCATAGAGAATAGTATATTTGTCAAAAGGTAAAGTAAAAGGCCTAATGCAGTATTATTAGAAATGACAATTGACGAGGCCATCGCGACGCCCCACTAAAAATATCGCTAGAACAACGCCGATGTCCATTATAAATTTAAAATCCAACCTACGAGAATTGGAGCAGAAAAATAAAAAATGTATAAAGTAGCGAGAATGTCAACACTGGTAATTCAATTTTGATTATAGTACCAAAGTCTAAATATGGCTTCATTAGTTGCCGCGACCATCCGCGTACAATCTTCTAGAGTGGGTATCATTAGCTACCTATGAAATTTTCGTTGCGACGAAATAAAATGACCGTCTTAATATGAAATTACTCACTCCGTGATTTCGGTTGCTTTGTTTGATTCTAAATAATTTCTTTGTAATGAATACATTGTACATTGATCGTTTTGAAAGAGTTGTGCACATCCGGGTAATAATTTTTGGCTGCGAGGTAATTTTAAGATAAATATTTACCTGTATGTAAGTATCAGTAGTATTGTATTATACGTGATTGAAAGAAAGCTTCGGCGCGAGCGTCGGTGTCTCAGAGGTTTGAGCAATTGACTTTGTACTACTCTTGAGTTCGAATCCCGCCATGTACCAATGTGATTTTTCCATTTTTCGAATTTCATGTGTACAAAATTTGCCCGACGTTCTTACGGTGAAGAAAAACATTGTGATGCAACCTGCACATATCGGAGAAGAAATTCAAAGATATGTGTGAAGTCAACCAACCCGCACTTGGCCAGCGTGGTTGACTATGGCCTAGTCACCCCAACTTAGGGTAGGCTTCGAACCCCACAATGGGGACATATAGTTAGCTGGTGATGATGATGTGATAATGAAAAAAAGCATGACCAGATAAGTGTTTTTTGGATTTGATAAAATTTAGCCAAACGATTGTGGCTAAATTGATTGGCAGTCATTGTTGTGCAAAGTTATCTATGACATTATAAGTACAGAACGTTTGGACAAGAAGTTTTCTCTATATCGAATTACTTAGCAAGGTTATAAATATTACGATTAACTTTACGGGAATAAAAATCAATTACACCTGTTAAAATTTAATGTTCGGGCGTTGAGTTTCTCCAGTTTTATTTAATTTTATAAAATGAAACAACAAGAAAACCATAAAAAGGGATAATAAACATCAAAACATATTTTATATACCAAAACAACTTTGCATTTAAACTTTGTGTCGTAAAAACTTTTTACAATATCTTAATTTTAAAACTGTAACTGTGAAATGAAGTGAAACAACTTAATAATGATGAAGCGTACCCATTTCCACGCCGTCAGATCGCAAAACGTTTGCGTTAGATAATGACTTTTAAGTTAAAGCTAAGTTAGGTATATGTTAAATACGTAAGTGGTGGGACATGACGGCCCTGGGCGCATCGCAGCCCGGCTTCCGTGGGAACGCAACACTTGACGTTACGAAATCACCCACGGCGAAAATTGATCCACACCACATATACACACTAATGCAGCTTATAAAATTTTTCATGTGTCTTCAGTAACGGATTTTATTTTAGGATTTTCCAACAATATGAACATAGTTACATATACTACGCTTTTGAACTACAAATTTAATGCATAAAAGTGGATGCAAATAATCTACTTCCTTCTATCTACATTCGTCGTTTTGTTTTATGAAAAGTAAAATAATATAGGTAAGCCTCGACATAAAACAAGGATGCTCAAGCGTTACTTTTAATAATAAATGATACGTTTAGTCATAGTCAACAAAAGAGAATATTTGTATTCTCACAGGAAGGAGTTAAGTTAATTGAAAGTTGCGGCGACTTAATAATTTCACGAATTATACATTCAGTTATTCAAGTGAGATCGACGTTCAAAATGATTATATGTCGGCTGACGTACGCTTCAGTGCTTTTGAAATCGTCCTTTCACGTTTCTTGAACAAATACAATGAAAGCATGTGTTCTAATTATATGGAAGTCCTGAATCTAATTCCTCAAATTAAGCGAATACCGGCAAGTGTTTGCTGCCAAGTCGAAGCCAACGTACGCTTTGTTTGGAACTGTGTTATAAAGCGTTAATTGACTGGAATAATTTCTTCGGGTGTCTAACAAACGTTATGGACAAAATTTTTCAATCAAAGTCGTGATATATATATATTTTTTTTATACAATACGGTGGCAAACGAGCAAGCGGCCACCTGAATCCGCCGAAATAGCGAAGCGAACGCTGCCCATAGACATCCGCAATTGCAGATGCGTTGCCTACCCTAAATCGACGAAGGAGGAGACGCACATAAAGAGGATATTTCCCCTTCCTATGCGTCTCCTCCACCGTCAAATCCACTTTCCCATCCAATCCTTTCCTTATAAGAAAAGGGTGGAACGGGGAAGGGACTAAAATTGGGCCTCCGGCACCACACTCGTCAGACGAAACGTGGCAATGCTTCCACTTCACGCCTGTCTTCTGTGTGGTTAATAATAATATTAAGGTATAGGTATTCCTAGAAAGGAATGGATAAGCGTGAACGGTGACGTGATAGATTTACCTGGAGGACGAAAACCCGATGCGCCGACCTTACGGGATTTGGCTAAGGGGAGAGATGTTGATGATATTAGGGAATAGCGGATATCAAGGATGTCTATTACTCTTTTTTAAAAGTAGCCACAACTTTTAATCAATGATTAAATTAATTTATAAAAAGTCAACTATCGTGGTTTGTAAAACTGTGTACATTGTTAGTAATTTACCAGAAGTGATAAACCAATCTCGGCAGTATCGACGTTAATGTGAGAGCAATTAATGGTAATAAAATAATTAGGTTAATTAATGACCAACATTTGATTTAAGATAGTGCAGCGGCGCGGCTCGCGTGTCTATCCTATTACAGCAATACCATTCGTACTTTGTAGAATTTCTTCTTATTTTTCTTACAAACACCTTTTTGCTAGGAAGAAGTTTCTATATAAAAAAAACTACAAACACTTCGTTTTATAAACTAGTCTGAGTTGATTACTTCAACAGAATAGATCCGTGTAATTAAGTAGAAATTGCGTTAGAACATGTTACTCAGTTGGTTTAATGGATTCTAATGTGCTAAGTGAAAAGCCAATAGTAAAAGACTACCACAAATGACACTAAAATCCAAAACTGAACCCAGGATTTATTCACTACATAACGGGAATTTACTTTAAACTAAATGAAATTAAATTGCTGTAAACTTCGATAACTTAGCTCTTAAATTATACGTAAATAGAAGGACACAGGAAAATGATAAAAATAACCTATGGCAAAAACGTGAGGAATCTCACCGGACATCGACAGACAAATAAAGATTGCTATCAAAACGCAACTGCAATAATAACAAAGGATGCGGTCAAACAAACGATTACAGGCGAGGCATTATCGATGTTCAGATAGGATTGACGCAGAGCTCGCGGGTCCGCAGCCCAGTGGCTTATAATTAACACGCTGCGAGTTTTATGTATCGATTAGGATCTAAGCTTTCGTCAATAGGGGGCTCTCGCAGCGGCTACGCTGATGGCTTATCGTTGATTAATAGCGATTGAGATTTTTGCCGCGGCTCTATATAATTAGAACAGAGTTAAATGCAGCATCGAGCCGCGTCGCTTTCGACAAATCACCGGCTGGTCACTGAATGCTGACAATCCGAGGCATCGATTATAATTTGCTTCTAATAATCGGTTATTTTTGTCCGTGAGTAGGTTCCCGGAGCATGGTAGGTGGATATGTTTTAATTGTTACTATAAATCCCTGATTAGTGAGGCAAGGTTGTATAGTAATTTTTATAATAAAAAATGTCACAATAGCATCTTATATTTACAATGAAGACATGGCGTTAAATTCTTTGTAGTAGAACTAACCTAGTGAAGTTGATGATAAAACAGTAAATATCTAAAATTCTATAACATAATGAATTAATATTCAATCTTATAGTGGAAAAATGGAAAGCAACAAACATGTTGGGTTATTTTTTACGTCATTATATCTGTAGGTATTCGTTTTGTTTTATCTTCAGTATTTAAACGCCTGCTCACATTTTGGAGCCCCTTATCAATTTAAATTGACTTGACAAGCGCCCGTGTCACTCAAGCGATGAGTAAAGAGTATGCTACTGGAAAGTGCATATTATCATTGGATCACATCGCTTCTTGTTAAAGTTCACTCAGACATGGTAGTATTCTAAAAGAAGATAACTGTAAAATAAAGCCAATGTTTAATACGTCTTTGGAGTAGCCAGGTGTAAAAATTGTACCTAAAATATTCATAACATATTTCAAGGAGTAATTATTAAGAATAATTTTGCACCTCGTAACAAAGCATCGACAAGCAACACATTAAAGATCATTCGTATGAATCAATATAACGCTGAACGTAGCCTGGAGTATTTCGCTGAAATGAAATATGAGTTAATTGCGGTGCAACCGATACCCAGTAGGAAGAAGGTCGATTTATCAATTAAATATATGCAGCCGAGCATTGCGAGTTGTCTAACGCATAAATTGAATGTTATTTTTTAAATAACGTGAATTTATTTTACTTCTGTATGTTATGTTTTCAAGCTATAATTTCAAACTTAGCACTAGCTTGGTGTAAACTCTTACCGAGCAACTTGGTTACAGCACCTTGCTGGGACAGCACGTGGTGGGCGATGTCGTAGTGGCGCAGACCGAAACGGGACAGCTCCAGCAGCCGCTGCTGAGAGAGCAGCGAGGAGAGCGGGTGGGACGCTGCGCCAGGGTACAGAGGGGTGCCCGCCCCGCCGCCCGCACCGCCTCCGCCCCCGCCGCCTGACGACGACGGCGACACCGGTACTGAAACAATTTATCTTTTAATATATTTGTTTATAGATAGATATATGTGAAGAACGAAATTTTATCCGTTGGCTGCTATTTTCGAATAATTTGTACAAAAATTTACTGTCACCCCTCTTTCTATGATAAAACATGGATAACTTAAAATTACTAGGCTGGTGAGACACTATTTTATGTCTTAAGTTCGCGCTATGATCCTCTCGGCGCCACAAAACCTCCTGCCCGTCTCGTCACTTAATTACGCAAAACGCAACTCGATCTTGTTTTCTTATCGAGGATAGATGTTCATATCTATGAACCACAAGCATCACATGTCAATTGATTAAAGTAAGCTTGTTTGTTATTTGTTAAAAGGTATTTAAATGTACAGTATAACTTAAAGGGTGTAAAAATATTTGTTACAATACTCAGTTTGTAAACCAGATATGCAAAAATGTTCCTAAAGATTCCGTAACATCGGATATGATTGTGTTACTGCACCGCGTTTCAAAAATTCGGCGGTCATTTAACACTTAATTTACCGAAGCCTTAGAGTGACAAAACTTTACAGTCTGAGTGTTGTATTAGGGCTCTAACACACTTTATTAAAAGCATATATTTAAATTGAAAGCAAAATATACGTAATTACATTATTTTTGTGTGTAAATGTTTGTAACTAGTAAAGGTAAAAAGCCGACATCTACTCGTATTACAAGAAAACACTTTCTTTTTATTGAAAATTACAACATCTATGTTTGTATAATAAAAGTAACAAATATCACTCAACTAACGATCTCATAGCCTAACCAGGAATGTAAAACACCTGGGCTGGAGGCGCTTTAATCAGCTTTTTAATGTGCGCAAAGAAATTAGTTCCATATTTTTCCGCAATATGGCGAAAGTTTAGAAAAAAGTAATTGAAACATCAGTCAATGTTGTTTAAACTTTCGTGAGACATCATTATAACTCATTATTTAACTCACGTCTATTTTCCATAGGATCCATCGGGAGTCATACTTCAGTCATTAAAAATAATCACACTGGCGTTCTAATCTCTCTAGTCTACTCGATCTGTAGACGCGAAAATTAACTTCAATTAGATTGGTTATGCGATTTTACTACTTAATGAATTAAAAACAATGAGGGAGAAAATACTCAGGTTAAGCTGTACGTAGTATGTTAATCAATGAAGCGCAATGCGTAGATAGCTAATAAACTAATGGGATTAGCCGCGAATTACTCTTGTCAAAGTGTATTAAATAAATAGGATATTATCCAGATACTCGCCGAGGGTTACCTTAATTAAAAAGTTGATATTTATAGAATGAGAACTAAGACAAATTAAAAAAAAAAATTGACAACAACTATGTTGTAGTATTGTGTTTATGCAGTGAAAACTGAAGGTAAACCAACAAAATGAAATACAAAAGCTTCCAATCGAGCACTATGTTTCATTACACTCCCATTAAGATAGTGCGGGCGTCAGATGTCCTTTTTTGTATACTGTCTAGTTGACGATAAAACCCTTACACAGAACATTAATACATCAAATACTTAAAAAATAATAAAAACTAAAACAGATTGCCACAACTTAAAATGTTGATTTGATTTTTATAGTGGTGGTAACATTTTTTTAAATGCAAAAAGTTATTTTTTATCTATGCTCCATTTAAAGCATTGAATTTTTATTTCAGCATTTTCATTTGCAAGAGAAATACGAAGTCATACGTGATAAAAAAAAGCAGTCGGCAGCGTTGTAATGTGTCATTTACTTGATAATTTCTAACATTTCTTTGATCAAATGCCTCCAGGGCTGCATTACCTTTTAAATTATAATACGATGGTCAATAATATCTCTGTCATTTCTTCTACAATTATTTATATCCGTCGTAACTTTATTACATCGTCACATAATAGTAAGAGATTTAAAAATTAACATCGTGGGAAATTTCACATGGAATCACCGATGATGATAGCATTCGCCTGCACGCTCACCCTATAATATGGGTTAAATAATGGGAGCTGAAAACGCAACAAAACCTATTAAAACTTTATAACACCACTCGGAAATACAATTCTGTAAATCCACGCAGGTTATATCAATAAAATTTTATATACAACCCAGTTCGTTAAGATTGTACAAAGACAAAATTAAAACGTCCTCCGACATTTAAGGTGTTGCATTCTTAATGCATATAGCATTATCTTTGCCGCGGCAATTTGTCGTTAACTGCAGACCCTTACCTTAAAGGCGATCGTAACAATGCCCTCTTACGAATACGTCGTAACACTTTCAATTATAAATTAAGCTATTAACTTAATGTACAATAATTTGTTTATCAGGTTAAGCATCGAAATTAATGCAAGTGGCATAACTCGTTCATAACTTAACACTTTTTATTAGCGAGTCTGTACGGCAGTTTCGTCAAGTAAGGTATTATCCAAGTTTTCACTTCCGTGCAAACGAATGTAGACTTAAAAACATAGTCGTAAAATATACATTCCATTGGCTGTTAACGGCTGATCGAGCGGTCAGGAGTGGACTTGAACGTATAATTTCTTGTGTAATCGCTTTAATAATGGGTGAAAAAAGTGATATTATCTACCCACGGTCAATAAATTAACACCGTTTAGAGCAAAAATGTAGATCCTTAGTGTCGCTACTATTATAAATAAAGGGAGCTGGAACGAGGCGAGGCCAGGCGAGGTCTGAGTCGGTCCGCGGTGCCGGGACCGAGTGCGTGTGTTTTTATTTGGGTGCGTGAGTAGCGAGGCCTTATTAAAATATTTCGAGTGGAAACTGGAAGGACCACTTAGTGGTGCGCGGGAGTTTCACGCCTGAGCTGATACAACATTAAGTCGACAAGATAGCTTATTTGTGCTGAGCTGAGGATTAGGGGCAATAAATCACTGATTAGAATGTATTGACTGGCGTCGACTCCGGCGCACGATCTTCTCTCTTATTTATATACCGCTAGCTTTTAGGCTTTTATGACTTCATTATTTTACGTCGAACACTTCGACTAGTAATGATTTTATTTACATAATTAACACGAGATGCAAATCGGCCTACGTTTTACGAGTTGCCAGCGTAGCCTTAATTAATTATGGATTATGATCTTTAAAGGGTAAGTTTTAATTAAAGATAATGAAATTTATTCAACGGAATACAGTCGCGAGATTAAAGTTTTTAAAATGGTAAACAAAATTAAAATAAGAATAAAGTCCGCATCTGAGACGAAAATAAAAATGCATGGCAGTGTCTTGATTTCTTTAATGCAAAGTCGATTCTTATTTCACCTGCACAGGTCTGAGTGGATATCGGGCGATGCGAAGCGGCTTCACAAGCGTACGGTCGTGTCCGCCAAACATCAAGCTATTAAGTCTAAAAAAAAGTGTTTTAGCGTAAGTTTTACCGCTGTTGACAGCATGGAGCGTAAAATTACCTCCTTTTGTGAAAATAACAGTATGGCATCGACGTTGTAATCTCACACCATCCTTGCCAATATCATGACTAATTTCATTCCATTGTATAAAATTCATGAGCATTATACAAATAAACTGGTTTTCATTCGTGATATGCAATTTAAGAAATTGTATATTAAATATACCGTGAAATGCTTCAATTCTAGATGTTAATCGACTTTGTCTTATTTTATTGTTTGGCCTTTTTGAATCTTTAGGTCCTGATATGATTTGCTACATTACGAAATTAACTTGGAATCAGGTTATTGTTTGTTCATTACTTAGGTATTTTTAAGGGTTTAGTAGTATTTTTTTCTTAAAAGACAGTTTTGGACGTATAACATTTTATTGGTTGACATCAACGGAGCGCTAAACTATACTTCTATACTTATCTATCTACATATATCTACTAATATAATAAAGCGTAAACACACACTACTTTGTGGCGTAGGATGTCCACAATCACAGCATATTTATGAATAATTATTTCTTTAATAAAAAGCCCTACACTTACGTCATGCTTAAGGCTATATATATTTTCACGCTAATAAACTTAGGAGGTAAATATTTTGGATCAAAACCCTAATGTGGGAAAGAGACCATAAGTTGCTGCCAACATCAAGGAAGCAAGATTGCCATAGTAAGGTAATTATTTTGACATTTGCAATGGAGAATTTGACAAATCTAAACAATAAAATAAAGTTTTTATAATATCACGCGGATGAAGCCACACGGGAACAGTTAGTAAATAAGAATATATTTTGTGTGATAACGCTGGTTTTATGAATCATTCTGCACATGCCCTGTACCCTTGAGGTGCATTGTCTTTACCATAATTTGATTATTGTACGGCGCCTTTCTAACTAGAACACGACCATGTTCACATGCTACAGCTCGATGATACTATTAATATTGTAAAGAACGGACTGAAAGATATTTAATCGTTTACTCTTTTAAATCGTTATTCTTGAAAGCCTTAGCTAGGTAAATAACTTTAATACCAAAACTTATAGATAGATGAATATATTAAAACATTGCTGTTACATGCGACTTCATCTGCGTGGAATTATAAAATAAACTGCAAATTGTTTTTAGTCTTATAAATTGTGAGAAACAAAAATTCTTACCATGGAAACCATACATTTTCCGTGTATTTTATATATTCGATATCCATTCAGATCCGTTTAACCATTGTTAAGCTACGTTACATATATTCATAACTAATTACATGTACAACTTTCCGATTCCATTTAATGTCGCCTCCTTCAATAAAGGTACTAGTTAGCACAACAGCAAGTAAATAAGGCACTTAATTGCCATCTAATTGACAACCTGGACTTGAGTTAAAATCAATTTTATACTCACAATAAAAAGCAAGCAAACTATGAAGCCATTACATGACGTTTCCCTTTTATGCGATGCCTTAAAGAGATTACAATGCAGCTTATACGGAACGCGTTGTAAATTTTATCTTTATAAGCGCTTATGATTATTGACTACTTAACCTCAATTCTACATTTGTTTATATTAAGAATGAAATAATTCCAAATGGTAGACATAACCAGATCTTATTAAGTGTTTATTATTATAGAGATTGGAACAAGAGCTTATCGATATGTTTTTTTACAATAATTTGATTACTTCGAGTCAGCGCCATTTTGTATCGTAAAATTTCACAAAAAGATGTCTCAATAAACGAACTGTGCAAATTCTCAATTGCTTAATATTGTATGAAATTCGAAAACCCCCACTTCGTAAAAGATCTTTAAACGCGATGTTATTTTTATAAATCCGTTATTTCCTTTATACGAGGCAAAAGACCTATTTATTATTTTATCTGAAAACGATAACTATTCGAGGTACATATTTTTGAAAATAAAATATTTATTAATTTTAAGAAATACACATTTGGTGAAAGTATTTTTAATGTGCCGTTTTTAACTCATATAATATTTTTTTATTATACATATTAAGTGACAACTAGATAGCCCTAGGATTTCGTAATTTTAAGATAAAGTATATACATATTTTGTTCTTGAAATTTTGTTCTTGTAGTGTAAACTAAATAACGATAGCTACATAAACGTTTAACGACATGTTTTACAAGACAACATTTTAAACATTAAAGCGGTTAATTACAACGGAACAAACATAAACATACAAAGGAGACCAAAATCTCCAGTTCTTTTAAAGGTTACTTTTAAATTTACACAGAAGAATAGCAATAGAATTTATGAAGATAATTTTTAAAATAAAACAAGGTATAAATCGAAAAAGATAATGTGCTTTCAACTTTTATTGTAACACTTCAATGCGATGTATTTAAATTTGTAAGAATATGTTTCCTTTTAACTGAAAGCCGTAACAAAACTTGATTACTGTTAATTAATATATCTGTACTGGTTCAGTGTGAGAGTGCACGCCTTTTCATTGTATTTACTAATAACACACTCTATTTGTTGCGCTATTGCCAATGAAATTGTTACTTGCAATCTTAATTACTGTTTTATTACTTGCTTTACGATAAATACAAAACCATTCCTAAGTAAAATGTAAATTTTCCCTTGTTAACTCTTCCAGGATAAAAAATACTTATAGACATTTTTTTTTAATTTACTTTATTATAAAATTTTAATTTAATAATGATGTTCCAACTTTATAGGGTCCAAAGTTGGTTTGTAACACGTTGTCAAAAATTAAAATGGATGAATACTGTTATATATTATGTTATAATATTTAATGAGAAAGGGTTACACTAGTCACACGTTCCTCGTGTCTCAAATCGTGTAACTAGATACGCTTGTGACTGGTTTAGAGGCGATAGTTAACAAAAGCAATTACTAAATCACGTTACACGGTAGCAGGTTTAAATCACACATAAATACTTGTAGTCGTATGTGCGAGAAATTAAGGACGAAAATATGTTTCTAATTGTGCAATGTCCTCACATAGAGTTCTTTATATTAACTACTAGCTTTTGCTCGCGACTCCGTCTGCGTGAAATTTAAAAATAATAATAAAGAAATGAAAAAATATAGCCTAAGTTACTCACAGATAAATTACCTTTCTAATGGTAAAAGAATTTTTAAAATCGGCCCAGTAGTTTTTGAGCCTTTTCATTACAATCAAACAAACAAAATTTTCCTCTTTATAGCATTAGTATAGACTAACGATTTCAAAATTATGTCTTTTTCGCATTTTTTTGTAATTTTTACGACTAAAACGCTAGTCGTTTTATATTGAACAGGACGCGGTTGAGTCTTGCCGCCGGTGAGTTCCTTGAAATATTTTGTTGTTATCTTTTTGTCGATACCATTTCTAGACGATCATTACATATAAACGCCTCGCATTGAAGTTGCACTAATTAAAAATTTTTCAATATCATTCAAGTCTTGACATGTGGACAAAAAACGACACCTGAACGGCTTAATACTAATTTGGCTTAAGCTAAAAACATATTTAATCATGGCTCTGTAATTGATTATTCGTACCTATTTTCTTTGAGAACTCATTAAGAATATTGTATGATACGTGCAAACCAAATTAAATAAGACGCAATAAAACAAAAATCACATGATAAATGTTTTAAAGTTGGAAATATTGTAAAGCTATGAATTCTCGAGAGAATTTTCTAATCCTTTTTTTGCGTCAATAACCACAAAAGTAAGCTCAGCTTAATGGCAAACGATGCCCTATAATTTTCAATTCGTGATCTTTAACTTTAACGTATGCCTTTAATAGGTTTTCCGGTGTAGACGGAATCCGCAAATTTATAAGTCAGATTCAGATTTAACAGCGGAACTGAGCATTGAATAAACAAATCAAATGAGTTTGCCCACCGCGAGGCTCACTTTTTGCGAGTGTTATGGTAATCACGACGCGTAGTTTACAAAACAATATACATATACAAGTTTTTCAACGCATTCCAATCGTATATATTACATTTAATTTGCAATTCTATCGAAGTGATAAATATCTCAGAAAACATATACATCTATAACAGTTAAATGTAATAAAACAGATCAAATATTTCATCCTAAATAATATAAAAAATAACGCACTTTCTTTGGACCATAAAATTGGTTGACTATTACATTACCTGTCATTTAAAGTCAAGGTGACCGTTTTTTATTAAAACTTTCACGTTACAAGGAAAATATTTCCTCGGATCCGTGAGATATTGCCCATCATCTGTCAAGGATCTAAATTTGTAAACAGTCACATATCAATTGCGCACAATTTCACCGCGACCTCAATACATGTTTAAAAGAATTATTAGCTCTCAAATGTACAACAGTTTCGAGAAAAAAAACATGTTATTGCCTAGTTTGGACAGATTTGTTTACATTTGATATGTTCCTTCTGTAATAACATGTCACATGTTAATAGTAAACGGCTCAATAAAATTTCTTTCCCGGTGTTTTCTGGTTTGTCAAATTTATTTCTTAATACATGTCAACTCGACTATAAAGTTTACTGTAAGGTAGAATTTGTTTAATTTATGACAACTGTATGGTCATAAAAAACTTCTGTATCGTAAAATAGATTCGTTATCATGATAATAACTAATGAAAGTAAACTTGGAAAAATTTGCGACCATTTGTAATCTAAAATATATCAAATTCTCGCTTTAAGTACTTTGCTTTTCAAACTAACTGTAAAATAAATCGTATAATCATCTTTAAAAAAATCTACAAAATAAGAACGCATTTCCCAGGAGTCGAACTTTATTTATGTCTGCCAACGTTTCTGTTATAAATCATACTAATATTATAAATGCGAAAGTTTAGATGGATGGATGGATGGATGTTTGTTAGAGTTTGTAGCCTAAACGGCTGAACGAATCTCGATGAAATTTGGTATAGACGTAGAGGATAGTCTGGAAGAAAACATAGGCTACTCACTTTTGTTTTTTTTTAATTCCACGCGGACGGAGTCGCGGGCGAAAGCTAGTTATTTATATTTATTGATATTTTTTTCAGACATTAGCTACTTCAACGTATTATTTTTATGATGCCCGAAATATTTGGTTCTATATCTATGAATACGAGTTTTAAAATTAACTCGATCATAAACACGTCAAGTTGGGATTGTATGGCTTCTTTGAGCATTTGCGTCACATGTACACACAGCGTGTTATCAAGTGTTCTTTAGTTTACTTAAGTATGCGGTACTAATATTATAGCCGAGTTTACCGGACTGGTTACTGTTTTAAAAAGCGGTTGATTATTATGCGTGTTCACCATTTAGATGTTAATTAGATTTAGCACCTGATCAAATTCATTCGGCAATGTTGTGTAGTTTGACACTAAAATGAATATAAGTATGGAACTGAATCACATTTTAATATTATAATTAAGTTGTTGAATGTATTATTGAATCACCGATACCGTCAAATCATTCAGAATTGAAATTAAAAAGATATCTTATGTCAGACGTTTAGGAAATATTGTTTGAATCTCTGTCGTATATGGAAAATTTATGTATAGGAAACATTTTATATCATTAAAAAAAATGTATACTTTGTACTTCAGTTTGAATTTTTATTAAAAGTTTACTGTATTGTACGGAACATTTTTATAAGTTACAAATTAAATGTGGAAAGGTTAGTTTATTAAGAAACTCGGACATCTTCTGCATTTCTTACTTTCCTTTTTGATTTTAATTAGTTTAAACGTATTGTTTGCAATTAAATAATAATTACAAAGAATAAGTAAAAAATGTTTTTGTTGTTTACTTCCTAGAATGAAGGAAAATTCTGCAAACGTTTGATTACAAAATGACTTGCAGAATTATGCTTAAACTTTCTGGTTAGGCCTGGCTTCATACGATATAGTAGTTTTGTTTTTAAATTCTTGCAATCGCGATCGTTTAACTTCTTAGAAAAAATGAGAGATGTAATATGCGTAGCAAAGTTGGCCGCTGGCTATCAATGGCCTTTAGTTACGCCTTTGTCAGAACTTCTGATCAGAACTTTGAAAATATTGATGTTTACCTTTTTTCCCCTTACACTTTTTTTTCTCTATTTTTAGGAATTAAATGTACGCTTATATATAAGCTAGGCTACTAAGCAACATACTTAGGGCCCATTCAACAAATTAATGTGGAAGTAATTGTCTAAGTGTTATGCCTAGTCACTACTAGTCAACTAGCCTGTTAACTCATCTAATGACGCGGAAGACAACAGATGCTGGCGGTTAAAAAATGACAAAAACCATAGGCACAAAAACACTCACAAACAAATCATTACATAAGTTAGATGAATGAGGTAAGAGAAACAAGGAAAATTTATATTACGAAAGTGAATGGTAGTGTCGATTGAAAAGGCCTATGTGATCGTGTTTATTTTCTACCTTATACGAGTAAGCAATATAGGGTACACAACAAAACGTAGCTTTCAAATAACTAAAGCAACAACTATTAAAAGTTTTTACTCTACATCTCTATGTAGGTAAACGGCATCTCTATGAAAGGCTGAAAAAAGTAATAGTGTGAAAAATGCAAACATTAGTACCTAATTTCCTCTAATATATTTAGGTTCACTAGGCGGACATGTTTTATACTTTTATAGTTATTTTAGTTCCCGATACTGCGATGTATGACTAAATATATGTTTCGACAGGACTCGACAATAGTGGATCAATAGCGACAAAACCTCTTTTTATCGTCTTATTAACATTAAACCCACTAAACTACTACAAAACACATTGCATATCATTGTTATACAAAACAGTCGGTTGAATATTGATCAACCTTCACCGGAAGTGCTACCGGACAATCTAGCTATCGATCTATCGATTAATTAGCTCGATCGGTAATACAATGCTTGCAATGTCCTGTTAGAGTTCGGTTTTCGCTCACTCATCGCGGCAGCTGTCCTCTGTGACAAAACAAATGAGACGCGGCGCATAGCATCGGCTTTCGAAACGAACGCACCGGACCCGGCTACGTACCGAAAATACCTTCGCAGTAAGTGGATCATAAACGTTTGATTGACTGAGACGAACGCACAGTAATTACACCATTGTTTTATCGAACTGTAGCTTTCGGAAGTTTCGTACTAACATCACCCTATAACTATGTATAGTCTAACTATATGCTTTCTATACTTATAAGATTTCTAATTTGTTGTTCTGACTAAGACTAAACGATTTTCATTCTTTGTAGAGGGAAAAATTATTTATTTTGATAAATGTTAATTATTGTGTGAGTTAATTATTGGTGTTAATTACAAATATGACACTAACAATTTATTTAAGTAGTATGGCTAGCGTATCGAAAAATGCGTTTACAAAAATGCATAGTTTTTGCTGCACTTTAAAGTGAAAGTGATCACAGGACTTCATCTCTTTCATTCTCTGTGTAAAAAACAGAGATGGCAATGTAATTTTGTTATGCATCTGCAGTGAAAACTCACGGATAACCTGTCATTGTCAGCTAGAACGGGCGAGTAGTGGCTTCCTTGACCACATCCTGTGCGCCCTTTGCTGTTAATGATTGAAGCACTGCATTTTTAAGTACTTTATTGACCACAATTCTGATATGCAATGAAACCACGAGATCCTAGATCACATAAAAGGCTAGTTCTAAAATATATTGAGTATTGAATTAAACGATATGAAATTTATTTACCACTAGTATTAGGCGGGGTTTCTTGACATGCTGTTTCACTGTGTTGATTCTCTTTTTCTTGTATTTTTTTTTGTATTCTTACGATGAAAAAAATCGATTAGACTTTGAAGTTAAAGGTCTAAACTTTTCAAAGTCCATTGGCAAAAAATAAGTAAATTCTACCTTCCTAAATACCTTAATTGCCTATTCATAAGTGACATTACAAAAATACATGCTTACGTTAATTAATAAAAATACATAATAATGAATTAACATTAAAATACCTTTAGATTACACGCTTTGAAGTTTCGGCATATAAAATACCAATTTATTTTAATTCATCGGCTTAATATTTTGTTTAAATCATTCTTGTAATCAGACGAACAGCTTTTTTCGTTGCCCTATCTCCGACAGATCTATCTGATAAGAGTTAGAGTCGTTTCTATCTATGACCGGACATATTTAACGCAAGTAACTGTCACTAACAGGTTAATCTTTGAATTAGTTAAACTGATTCCAGTCATAATAACAATTAAATATTAATTAGTTCAACTTCTAACAAGAAAACACTGAATGAATTTCTAAAATAAACTATTTTAGAATTTATACGTAATTTAAGGATAATTATAGAAAGAAAAAATATATATCAATACAAAGTTTGCTGTTTAAGGCCTTTGGTGATTTTTAAAAATTAAACATACAAATAATATCAATTGTGAGAAAAATTTAAACCATATTTAAAACTATTAAGGTGAATTATAATAAATTTAAAGTTTGAACTGAACTTGAGATACATACAATAATTAATTTAAATTATTTTTCTTAAAAACCTCTTCTCGAATTTTTCTTTGCTTTTTATGTAATATGCTGTTGCTAGCGACTTCGCCCGCGTGCAATTAAAAAAACAATACCAAATAAAGCTTATGTTACTCACAGATAAAGTACCTTTCTAATGGTGAAAGAATTTTTAAAATCGGCCCAATAGTTTTTACATGAATCGAAAATATACAAAAATACAAATCTTTCCTCTTTATAATATTAAGTATAGATTGTTAACATAACTTATCTTGACTTAACTTACTAAATTAACATTGACCGAAATACAAAGAAGGCAATAATTATGATTTTTTACAACTTACGTTTAGCGTCGGCATTGGATGTTTCAGTGAAAACATTATTTATTTTTTCATTCTGTTTAGGATTTCCATAACATGTTTAATTGTATAATACGAATGTTTTCTTTACTGTTTACGTATAATATTTTTGATAATTCAAAATTAATAAATATTATTCTACGCAAAATTAACTTGCAAATTTGTTAAGTAATGATCATGAGTAAAATTTTCGGTACAATGTTCAGTAAGACAATATTCAACCTATTAGCTAGTTAATAGTTTCAATGTTTTTGATGATTTAGTTAAATAACATAGCCTAAGTAATAGCAGTAATATAATAAAATTTTTATGATATGATTTGTATCCATATCAGCTAACAAACCATCTATTAATAAAACGGCCGCGCTTAGGGTTTTTCCGCTATTATTATATGTATCTAAACATACGTAAAAACTTAACA
>LD688932.1:5374843-5387054 GCA_003118335.3 Papilio memnon
AAATGTTTCGCTTCAAAATAGTGTGTTACGGTAGTGTTTGTCTAGATGGGTGCGCTGCCGAGCACTTAAAAAGAGGAATAATAATAGTCTTATATATACTAGAAGATGACGATATTGTTTCTAATTAGATATATCTGAAATTTAAGACCCATAATGTAGATATAAATTTATGCAAACAAAGTCTAACGTCACCTAGTTTTCATACTTGTATTTAAGTCCTCGGTTATTTTTAACTCTGTTAAACCTGCAAGGTTTTCGTTGTCAATTTTGTACAATAACTCATAGCGAGTTACACATAGTCCACGCTAAACAATTACCATAAATTAAAACTTTTGAGTCACTTTGAAATGCGCCGACTCAGCGACATTCTTCATTTAAACTGTTAAAATACAATACAGTTTTTACGATACTATCTACAGTAACACAATAGGACATAAGACATAAGACTTAAAAATTTAATTTAACGAAACAATTGATTAAAAAATGAATGAAGATTAAACCAAAAAGAAGTAACTTCTGACAATAACTTAAAATATCACATAACAGATTATTATTATTACTACAATCGGTCTACTAAAGTGTTAAAAAAATCGAAGAATTTTATACATTTCGTTCTATCGAGTTCCAACGAAAATTTAAATGAATCATACAAAAGATATGAAATAAATCATAACATCAAGGTAATCCCATACACACACTGTATCTTCGTCAAATTTACAAATTCCAAACTAACAATAGCGATATGATTAATTTATGGCCTTAAAAAAGTTAAACAATACACGGCAATGTGTCAAAATAGTCCCATAATGCGTTGAGCATTCAAAAGGCTTGGACCGCAGGGACTAGGAGACCTCCGATATGCACAAAAGATGTCATTCACGTTGATTGCGAACAAAAAATACTATGAACTTCTGTAAGAGTTAATAGAACCTCTACAAAAAGCGGAGACGAGTCTTGAATAAATTGGACATAATTTTTTTATTATACGTCAACGGCCAAAGTGTTGGGTGTTTTATTGAATATCATCAGTTCTTAGCTAACATTTACAAGTTTTTTTATGAAGTTAATAAAGAAATCATTTCTTATAATTTACAATTTCACTAATTGGCATTGAAGTTGCCAAAACCCGACAAAAAATTAAACACTTATAACAGAATAGCAATAGCAATTTAACTTGAATGTTTTTATGTAGTGAAAGCTTTGGATAACAACATAACAATTGTTGGTGCAAATATTGATGTCCACTATTTAAAAAATATATGTCTATGTCGTGAAGGTGCTAACTTGGTACGCCATAACAATGTTTTTATCGACACGTTCAATGTTAACAAGTATGAAAAGGTATCCAAGAGCATTCCTGACACATAAAAGCCATTGAATGTTTTATACATGTCTCATTAACTACACTAGATTGATGTTATGAACTGATTGCCGCACTATATGCCGTTTGTATCGCAAGAGCACGTCTATGGCCGTTTTATTGCGTTAACAAATTATATTTTCATTGCCACGCACACGCCTTGAGATCATTAATAATGTTTCATATTTATCATGTCAAGAATTCTAAGCACATAGTGCATCAATAAGAATTCTTGTGGCCAAATAGATCTGTGCAGGCGTTTGCAGTCGTTATAAAAAGCCAATCGTATTTACATTTAGTGATCGCCTATTTATCAACATAACCTGTGTAACGCATCAATAGCACCTCTCAAGACAATCGGTGATAAACTGATAAAGAACTGATGCTAATATAAATAAATGTTCAGCGATATTTTAGTGTCTGTCTGCGGCTAATTAAATATAGAGAAGCATTGTTATTTTATCACTTAATTTACATCAAATGTACACATGTATAACAGGGTATACCACAATATGCAGTCATTGTTTTTTAATATAGCAATATTATAATTATATCGAAAAATAGCATTTATAGTGATTACTTCATTGTAATTCCTAATAATCGACATATTTAAGGACACGAACATAAAAATCATTTTATTATGCATTCAAACTTTTGAAAATAAACATATTCTAAATATCCACGTCCCACACCATGTGATACATGGATAAAACATTTTATTTTACTAAAGGTAATTCTATACTTAGCGAGCACTTAATCTTTCGTGACGTGAGCGCGCGCATAACAAGTGAGCCTAACAAGCAGCGTCGTGCAGCTAAGCCTAAATTATAACCATCGCCACTAATCACTCATCATATCAAACCGATACACTTACTTGGAGTGAATGACACTCCATATCTTTAGATGTAAAACACAGTTACAAATTGAAGAAGCAAGTTTGTTTATACTACGTGGCATTGTATCAAAATCTGGAACTCAAATAACTTTTCTATTCACTTGTTATTTTGTGTCGTTCAAGTTTCTATAAAAGACTTTTATCTCAATATCGTGTATTACCGCTGAGTCCTGAAATCTAATTGTCAAGAATACCACATAATAGAACCCATCCTTATCTAAGCAGTAATCTGTAGGGTAGCTGTAATGTTCAAAGCATCCGCGAACTTTCGAGCGACACGAGTAAGGAATTAAGTTTGACAGTAAATAGAGGTGTAAGTCAGCGATGTTCGTGCGCTCCGCTCGGAGTATCGACAGGATAATGGTCCCCGGCTCTCGATCACCTCTCGATTTATACGGGACTTACTCTATCGACGTTTGCTTTACAATGTTATTAATCGTATCATTATTGGATAAGGCACCTTTTGTCAGTTATAGTGATGTAACTTTATTGTGTGATTGTCGATGTAAACTGCAAGGATTCTAACGCCCTTTCCTTGTGAAGGAGTATATGTACCAGCTATTTTTACGCTGTTATCTTTTCATTGTTAGAATCTTTTGCTCTTCTACTCTAGATCATCTATCTCTACCTACTTTTACTAAGTGAAGATTGAAGTGTAATCATATTTACGTCATTAAGTTGTTATGATATCACAGAAAAGAACACTTCTGGGGTAAAATATACCCCATATTTGTAGTTTTTTTATGTTTGGGAAACATGTAATAAGGTCGATAATTAAGACCCAAATAAGACGATATATTATAAATACATTTTTTACTATAACACTAAAATCTCATCGATAAAATTGTAGTCAGGTCAGATGGTAACCCGTTCGTAGCGGCGGCAGCGCGGCGGCCGGTGAAGGCTCACTCATCGGGTTCAAAAGCCAACTGCGCAATTTGTTGCCTTCACCGCGCTCAATTGCACAACCGAAACATGCTACAATTTCAACTTAAATATCCTTTGTTTTTATACATAACAAACTTGTTTTATTGTTTGTTCATCAACAATATTCAAAAAGATGTGAAGCAATTAAATATAGAGATATAAAAACTTTCAAGGTTAGACTATTTATGGGAAATTAATGTTAAGTTAAAAGTAATTTTTCAGCTTGAAAAAAAAAACCTTATTTAAAGAATTTAAAACATTTAAATGGGATTTTAGTCATTATTTAGACCACATCTTTGCATTGCATTAAATAACCTGCCGTATATAAATGTAGTTATGAAAATAAATTCAAGAATCCTAAGCCGTAACGAGTATTTTAATAATTTATGCACCAAGAACGCTAGTTATGATCGAGGTATTAGTCGCAGGGCAAAAAAGCGGTAGCCGACTCACTTCCTCGCTCCAACCATTACGCAGCGGTCGTATATCATACAGTAAACACGATTATTGAATAATATTTATAAACCCTAATAAGGAGGCACAACAGCACTTAAGTTGGTTAAATGATGTTAAGTGAATTTCACGCGGTAAGTGCGAGCAACTTGATTTAATGTGAATTCGCCTCAAGTTATCATGTATCTCAGATTCCGACAGATATATTCTTCCACAGCTTTTTTAATATGAGAAGTTCGAATGTTATGTAGAGTAGTGATACATAGAGATGTTGATCAGTAAGGTAATATGCATCTTATTTATTTAACTTCATCAGATCTGTGGCATAAAAAGTTTAAGAGTTAACATTGCTCTAACCGAGACTCGTATTTGCGAATCGAATGATCTTTGCGCCAACATTAAAAACATAATTATTTAATTTGAAATACCAGAAGCAAAAACAATTCCAAAACAACTTTAAACCTACATTAGTTTTTGTGTAAGTTTTTATATATTACACGCAATACAATAAATTCGGTATAAGTGATCTGTGGCATGAAACCGCCTGCGAAGTGGTTCGAACGCGAAATGATTGATGGATCCCGAAAGCAGCGCCGGCGGCGTAGCCTGGATTTATCGCGGCAGCATGCGCCCGCATCCGGCCCCTCCTTGCCTCTTCCCTCCCCGCAAGACCCTCAACTAATATGTTTGGCGAATAAATCACATGTCGTTTACCTAAACCCTCCATTACCTGATCGTGAATAACCTACGTCCCTATTGAGGACGTTTTTTCATCATTTAAACGACTTCTTTGTACTTAACGCTTATCTGAAAGAGAAATAAATACCTTTAGATAATCTACAAAACATAATTATCTAAGAAAAGGAAGGAAGATTCTGTGTACAGAAAACGAATGCTTTATAATATAACCATAGATATTATGGTGACCATGCATGGATAGAAGCAAGAAAACCAGTGCACCCGCAGCACTGCAAGCGGAAATCGGTGTGATGAGATAAAAACTCACGAGAGATAAAATAAAAACATTTCCTGCAGATAAAAACGTCCCAAATTAATAAATCACAATTAAATCCAACGCTGCTATGTAGCTAATAACAGGCCGCAAATGCAGTTATTATCAGTAAAGATTTATTCGTCAGCTATTATCGACAAAAAGCTGTGATGTCTGTACCCTTTTGTTATACTAAGCCGAAAGAACAGGTGAATCGGCGAAAGCATTCGTATCTTTCTTCACGGTTTTTGTTGAATATTTTTTTGTTGCTGTAAAGGCAAATGGTGTCGAACTAAACACCAGCAGTAATTAGCGGCAATTAATAATCGGTTATCTCGATCGTGCGCCGTCTAGCGTATTAATCGTAGCTTTTGGTAACAAATTTTTTACATGTTTCCTCGTGTTTTGGGTCATACCGTGTCCAATTATAAACTCTCTATAACTAACATTATGTTTTTTTATTAAGTCGTAACAAAACATTTTAATTACACTTTCAATCGTTTAAAATATATTGTCATGAAATAAAAAGAAAATTGTTCATATAACACATTGATGACAAATGAATGTGAAAGAAAAAATCTTCGACTAGAACATGAACGGTACAAATTCCTATTGAAACGTGTTAAAATGAAATATAGTAATATATTTTATTGATAGTGTGAAAAATCTCTAAAATTAACATTTACAAACACGATGATCAAAAGTTTAATGTCATAAAAAAATATATTTAAGTTCGAATTCGAAATCAATTTGTTGGGATACGTTCAGTGTGGCGTCATAAAGGGCTTTTATCTGAGATCGGTCTGGTCGGCGGCGTTTCGCGCATGCGCAGTGCGACCGCGGGAATGCGCCGCACCGCGCTGAGCAAGGTTTCCTCGAACTGCACTTCTGACAACCCTCCCATGTCAATCAAAATGCATAGGGATGTCCTGATAAGTGTGTTGACAACACTTAATATCGGTGTTAAAAAAGCTTACTACCATTACCTGGTCATTTCGCCTGCAGTATAAGGACTTTTTGTCCTCCCGAAAATGGACGTCTTGTTGCTAAAGACATCCTCATTAATCATCGTTTAGACCTTCTCCTTTGACTTTTACAGTGCACTACTCTATAGACTCTGAGGTCTCCACCACATCAGAAAGAAAGTATGATATACATCAACAACTTAAAATAAAACCTTGTTACAATCAGGATACAGGAGCCGCTGTTCTTTTCCTTTCTTAGTTTCCATTTATTTTACATCGATAACAAAGTTCACCTCACTAATAAATATTTCTCAGTCACGAATAAAATCGAATTAACATCGCAAGTAGTAAGCATAAAACATCGATACATTGAAACGCGGGATAAAAGCAGTCTTCAAAGTTTGTGACATGCGAAGCGGCGCCTGCCGACCCCTCGCGGCGAGCAATTGATGCATCGCCCGGCCATCGTTACCGGCCATATTGCCTCCTATCCTATTTAACTTTATTGCTCGCCGAGTAAAAAGATAATTCGAGTCAGGTATGGGCATCTCCATTCATTGGAACGGACAAATGAACTATAATAATCTTTAGTTCATTGCTACCACACTTAACTCTGTCCTGTGCCATTATCTTGTACGTCAAAATAGGCTTACGACAGTTTAACTTTTTTATTTTACTGCTGATTTACGCACGAGTGGAGGAATCTTTAGAATTTATCAAAGAATAGGTAGAGAAAAATACGAATATTAATTATTTTTATACCTATTTAAAAAGAAAAGACTACCAAGATTTGATTCACAGTGACGTAAGAAAAGCTATACTGCCAAAATCATTTTAAGTGATAAAAAGGTTGAAAGGTCACTCAAAACCTGTGGATAAACATTTCTAATAAATTAATTAAAAAACAAATGAAACTACAAAATTGAATAAAATGTGAGGTTATCCAGTTGGCATTAGAGCTATCCATCATAAGTAACATCGGCCGCTGGGGGTGACGGCGGCGGGCGGCGGGTAACGGGAGGGAGGGGATAACAATCGGACGCAGGTGCAAGCGCCGATTTTAATGCAACCCTCTCCCATGTTAACAGGACCTACAACACGCATAGATTATAATACTTAATGAATACATGTCGTTCATTTCAATAATAATCATTTTTCGTTTCAATCATTAAAGAACATAGTTCAAAGTAAGAATTAAGAAGGTAGTTAAATAGAAATTGAAGTAGACTTAAGCACTTACGGAAAAGTAAAGGGCTTATAAAACCATAATGACAATTTCAGAACCAATTATATGGAGAAATAATTACCAATCCAGAAAAGATGAAAAATTTGGAAATATTTTCATGCAATTGAAATCACAAACCAGGCAAATATAGGAGCCAAAACACTTTTAAATGTACAATGCAATGTAACAAAAAATCACGTAAAACGTCTGAAATTTCGGTAATAAAATCGACACCTGGCACTTTTATCTATCCTGTTAAAAACCACAAAAGATATTAATGAGGTATCATTATAGACCTCTTAAGGTGACGATTTTACCACCGATATAAATCGATAAGTTTGTTTAAGATTGTTTTGTTAGTAAAATTAGATTTTATTAGATAATAGACCCTCGTACATGATATATTTATTAGGGAAATAAAACGTTTTGGGAACTAATTTTACAATGTATTTAATTAAAATTTGATAGATTGTTAGAAAACGTATAAAAGTGTTATTATTAGAGGATTGAGGTAGAAAATTTTAGTGCCAAAAAAGTATTTCGAATTTTGAATAGTAATTGGTCTTGTTTTGGTAAACGTTTTTAATACCCTCGCCACGCGGCTCGTATAAAGAGGTGTTTGTGGTTTTATTGTGCGGTTTACGAAACTTTGGCAGTAGATGCCATTCGTTTTTCGACTTTTTGGTCACAACTATCTAAACCCTTAGTCTTTGTTACAACCTCACCTGCTACTTTGTCGCATTTAATTCAGTTGTTATTTCATAAAATAAAAGACTAAAATATGGGGTTTCATAGCCACAATGCTAAGAGCCTAGTAACCAATCGCTTTAGGTGTTTAAATCGATTTTAATTATTCGTCTGTAATAATTAAGCTTTCTTACATACGTAAAAGAAGTAACTAATGTCATTCTTGACCGACTTCCCAAAAGGAGAAGGTACTCAATTCGTCTGTATAATTTTTTTAACCGAAAATTTGATTAATTTTTTTTGGTACGTCTTTATAAATGCTTTGAATTAAAAACGATCGTAAATTCGGGCAAAAGTCGCGTGCAAGACGACCTCTGATTCAAAGAAATCTCAGGTAAGACTGCGTTGCGCGTCCTCTCATCGTTTTATTTAAAACGATTGCTATAATCAAAAGAGACTATTATTTTTCAGCCTTATATCGGATCGTAGTGAGTTTGTTTTCCAAAAATCCCATATCAAATATTTATTCTTCAAGCTGTCACATTATTGAGATTTGTAGAACACAAAATGACCTCTTGGCCTCTGGGATTTTATAATAATTCAAATTATTAGGAAGACTTCGATCCATAATGTTATTTTGATCCCAATACTTATAAGTTAAAAGTCAGAAGCATGTTTTTATAAAATATCATCAGTACTATTAAAAATATTCGAAACAAAAACGAGATGATTCTAGAACAGAAGCCCCGATTACGAACAAACACGCCACAGAGTAAAAAAAGAAAAGAACAAAGCATCTCAACTGGCTCTGAATTAAATAAATTGTTACGTACGATTAGGCACACGTATTTGCCCCAAAGGAATCCCGTACGACTCGGGCGGGAGTCACGAGTTTTTCTAGCGGCGAAAGCGGCGGTAGGTAAGCCAGCAAACCATCGGTAGCTGACTCTCGGATACTTTAGATCAAACAAATCGTATGGTGTCACCTCCGATCGTGTCAATGTTTTTATGTCAATACTCATATTACTTTAGAAAATTACCTATCTACCACTAATATCTACTCATTATATGAGAAACAAACAACTAAATCGCTTTAAGAAGACACAAACATTTTTGATCAGTATCTTACCAATCACTGAATTTGAGACTCGCTACTAATTTTTATAACTCCTTGAACTATGAACTATGGACCATGTCTACGTAATCATAGCCTATTATGATTCCCCGTATCGGACATAATGTGCTATCATAATTTTATAATTACAGAATAATCCCGGGTGCCGTGTGGCTTCTGACGATTAAAACAATTTCGGTCGGGTTCCGTTTTATTCTTTTTGTGAGAGGCCAACACGATATCGTGTTTCCATAAAATCAACCAAGCGACTATTATTATGCGGTCAATCTTTGTTTTATCTCCTGGGCTAAAGTTTATGTAATTTCAACTTAATTGTTTGTAAGATAGAGTACTATTTTAATTGATAAGAAGGCAGCTTAAATCATTTTCGTGCACCTAAGAGAGATGCCCAGTAGCCTAGGTAACTTGATAGGTTGGATATCGCTCTGCCTCCGCTCGAGTATTCGGTGCGATTAAGATGAAATTGCTTTTGATTTTATGTTATTATTTGTCGTGTGCAAGAGCGCGATTATGTGTAAATGAACTTTTCGTTGTAACCATCATTTTTGAGATTAAATTCCTTACGTATATTTAAAAAACTTTTGATTCTCAAATCAGTCTTTAAAACGTTTAGTTTACTTATAAACAACAAATTTGCTACGACAAAATTTCCCACCAAGCATCTAAGTGTGCAAAAACCACACACCTTCTTGGACACAAAGTGACAAGATATTATGTTTATTCGGGAAAAACTCAAAAGTATTGAGTAAGATTTGAAAAAGCTTCCTGCAATAGATTACATTTATTTGAACCGTAGTAACCTTTAGGTCAATGATCTTAATTACTAGAATCTTGTCACATAATAAAATGTGAAGAAAAAAATATATATTTTCAAACAGAGACATCTTTATCTCTGTTATGAATACATTGAAACCGCAAACACGCAATCATCCTGCTACTGGGCTTTTAATAACAAAATAATATAACCGATACATTGTTACTGCAGTCAAATTTAAACATTTTAAAAATACCTAATAATAAAGTAATACTTGATGCTGTAATCTACACTAAAAGACGATTTAAGTATTTTTATCCCACTCTCTAACCTTATAAAATCCATAGGCAAAATAAGTAGACAATTATTTTCACTTCGCATACTTTTTAACGAACACAATATTACGACGCAATGATAGGCTATAGTTTCCACAGTTTTTCCTCATTTTGCTCAATCCATTTACATCACAAGTCACTCATAATTAATGTGAAATAGGTGTGTCGAAATAAAAAACGGACCATCTGGTAATTCGTAACGGTTTAGCGGAAAAAAGGGAGAACCTTTCCTTTAAATTCAGTAGCTCTTATGCATGGATGGGTTTCTTTTTGTTTCACCATTTCGTAGGGGGTTCTATAACAATATAAATATTAGTGTAATTACAATGATGTTATGGGTATAAAACTTATTAGAACAGGAAGTGATAGTCAGAGCTAGACTATATTTCCTAGTCTAATGCAAGTGATTAAAAAAACGATTGATCCATCAGTCCCTACTATTATAAGTTGATATCTTTAATTTTCATGATTATATTTTCACGTCTTTTTTATATACCTACTACTGGTTATCCTTTTTTCAATACTTACATATTTTAAAATAGACTTAAAACTGTTTAGTAGAGGAAATAGAATCTGATGTAATTTATTAATTTTTAAATTATTTTGAACATTAAGTAAATTCATGTATTTAAGACACATACGAGTATACCTGGACCCGCCGTTTGCTAGTGCGTTTGTCCGCGTGTTTAAAAACCTCACCACGGTTGATCAAATATAATGGTAACAAAATAACATCGAACAATCGAACCCATTTTATTAGAACAATAAAAAAATGTGTAACAATTCAAAAACGGTCGGCACCTACGGACCCACCTACCGTGTTCCCATAGCGCGTCACACGCTCACGTAACTAAATACAGCCTGATAATATTG
This sequence comes from Papilio memnon, assembly GCA_003118335.3. Lineage (NCBI taxonomy): Eukaryota > Metazoa > Arthropoda > Insecta > Lepidoptera > Papilionidae > Papilio > Papilio memnon. Next base: position 5,385,444 of record LD688932.1, read on the forward strand.
TAGGACGCGTTATCGGAGCGTTTATTTTAATTCAATCTGTCAGGGGCGAGGCAAAAAAAGAGTCCGGGCTCTGCAGCAGCGGGCGCCTCGTAACGCGACCTCGTGAGCATGCAGCATTCCATCACTCACTGACGAGAGAAAAATAAGTAGTTTCACAGACCTAAAAGATCAAATTTGATAGCTTCGTTTTTAATTAAAAATGTTCGACTGACAAAAAACAATCCTTCGACCTTAAAAAATAAGTAGGATCCTATTGACCTTACAGAATATTTTTAAGCGACCATTTAACTACTTGATACTTTTCAATATTGAGTTATGTTGCTTTATTAAAAACAATATACGCTGATAAACTTTAGATTGATTTGGTGGATTTTTTAATACAAGCTTCCCTTTCATTCGTAAAAGTTATAAACCATAAACAAATACAGGTGATACTAGTAGAGTTGGTCATTGCCGAAAAACTAAATAACTTCAATGATAAATTCTTCTTTAATTATTTTCGACATCGGTACCCTAAATTCAGATCACATCGTTTTATGTCATGCGATGAAAACGAGTTTAAGAAAATACAATATTAACAAATCTTGCTACAATGTTGAAGTCTTCAAATATCTACCTCAAGTCTGATGAAATAAAAAAATGTTAACTTACATGAATGTTATCAAAAAGATTTTGAAGGTTGCCTCTTTTTTTTATGAAGCTGGATTGGAAGTAAGTAATCCATATTTACTGTAGGTTTACTGTAGTCATACTACGCTACCCACGGAGGGGTAGGGTAGAAGCGCACTTACTTAAAATTTCATAGAACACAATGACATCTAGCGGGTGCTACATGATAAAGTTAACTTTAAGTGCTAGCTTGATATTAGGTAAATTCGAAATAGATACTGGCCAGTAACTAGAACAATGTGCAAAGAAATAATAACCCCAGCAGCCCGTTGGGGTCGGATTTCGCGGTGAGACGAGGCGCGCGCGACCGCGCAATTTCCTTGCGCCAGTGCCGCACCCGCCCCGCGTCGCTTCGCACTGCGACCATCCACAATCAGCTTTCTCATCAAATGCCATAAATTAATCATTTATCTGATTAAAATTATGAATAGTTTTATGTACAACTAGCTTTCGCCCGCGACTGCGTCCGCGTGGAATTAAAAAAAAACAAACGTGAGCCTATGTGTTCTTCCGACTATTCTCTATGTCTGTGCCAAATTTCATCGAAATCTGTTCAGCCGTTTAGGCAACAAACTCTAACAAACAAACATCTATCCATCTAAACTTTCGCATTTATAATATTAGTATGATTAGTATGACTGGAATATTATATTATATATTCACTTGTAGTCTAGGTGCTATTTTATCTTTTTTACTCAAGCACTTATTCATATAAAATAGTAAATGAGTAACTAACATTAATACAAAAAAAAACCTATTTATTTGATAATACTTTATGGAGGCCTATATTTTGCAATGCACTTACATAAGGCTTGATCATAGGTAGCTGGCAACACGAACTTTACTATCAAATTCCAATAAGCTGTATCATACTAAAAAATAATTGTGGAAATAAACCAAAATAGTACCAACACAGTCATTTAAAAAACCAGTAAGCTACTT
>LD688932.1:5406896-5417938 GCA_003118335.3 Papilio memnon
AGAAATATGTACTTACATTTAATAATATGACTTGATTGTTTTAATTTGCAATGACTTTAAGATTATTAAAAATATCTTTTTTTTTAATCTACAATTATACGTATAATTACTTAAAAATTATAAAATGCATATCAAGAAATCGTACTTGTTAAATTTAAATCGTTCATTTCATGCAATATTTTCATATTCACATTCACAATAAAACAGTAATTTTTAATAGATGAGAAATAACGTGTAGTATAAATTTATACTAAATAATGTGTGCTAAAAACACACATTAGCAATTCTAACATATCTCTAATCCAGATTTAAGATGTACTTCCAAAAGTATTCAAGCTTAATGGTAGTATATTACTTTTATATTGTAACTCCGACTGTTTACATGTCACTCTCTAATAATCCTGGTCGTCTTGGAACTTCATCGCTGTCAATTAATTGTATTTCATCAGTATCTTTTGAGTACCGTGCGACGCATGCACCAGTTAAATGAGGTTGACCGTTAGTTCTTCTTATGACTTCGTTGTTTCCTTCCTCTTCAACTCGCACCAACTCTATTTCAACACCAGTTTCATCTTTATCGACCGCCGTCCTGCTCGGGAGGCGGTCAAGTTCCTGTCAGGTGGCTTGGAGTTCAGCCAACTCGTTCTCTTCCTCGTGAAGACTTTTCTCAGCAAGTCTGAAACTCTCCAGGAATTCATTCAAATCGACGAGCCCGTCCTTATTTATGTCCATCAGGCGGCATATATCAACCAATTGATCTTGAGTCATCGGATTTGGCATATATTTTCCCAATAATTGACATGCTTCGGAAAACTCCTCTAGAGTTATATAGCCTGCAAACATAAATTTATTTTACCAAATACACTTAAGAATTTATATTATACTAAATTCTGTGTAACTTAAGCAACAACAGAACCAAATATAACAGAAATATTCGCCATTTGTACCTGAGTTATCTTTGTCGAGAATTTTGAAAATTGCTTCCAAGCTTCTTTTGTTTTTATACAACGTCTCCACGACTGTTTGCGTGTCTGCCTTTCGGCCTCCTCTCTGCAACCAAACAGTGTTGTTAAACTTCTGTATTTAAAGTGAATGAAAATATTCAATGTTTTGTTTGATATTTAAAAATCTTACATTAGCATTTAGATCAAACGTATCCATGTATCGGACTAGCCGTGTATCTGGGTCGGTGCGCACGAGCTTGTCTTTCAGCATCCGCCACGGGAGACCGAGGTGTGTGGTCTCCTCCATTGCGTAGCACCAATCACTTATTGATATAAAACCTGGGATACAAATGTCGGAATTAACTCGAAAGCCAACTGTGTAATAAAAGATCACGAGTCAAATATTCAGTTGGTTCGTCTCAAAGACTCATAGCACACTTTTATTACGATTGGCTAAGCAGTGGAATTTACGAATTTAAACACGTTGAAATATTGCTTATCTCAGACACTACGGAATGCAGTAATTAAACATCACAAGAAGTCATTCGTATATCATTCGCACATCTGCAAAACACAAAGAACCAGAATTTGCAAAGAAACAATAAACAATCAACTTTAAAAAGATGTTAGGATGTGCAGACTATAAACAAAACTTACCACTTTGATCCAAATCCATACTTCGGAAGGTCGCTTCAAGCGATCGTCGGGCCATTACAATATGGCTGTGTAGCTCTCGCATGGCGGAGGACTCGACGAGGCCGACACGTTGACGGAACGTGAGGCGGCGAGTGCGTGACACGGCCGCAGTATACTGTACAAACTGACGCTCCAACGAATTGCCGCAAAGCTTCAGATATGCGCCTTTGTTCGAGCCCAGCTCGTAGTAATTTGATGCGGAGAAAATTGTTATCACCTATAAAAGTAACAACGATTAAACTTCAAAGGTTTTAGCGACGAAAGAGTTAACGATGTGAGATTTTAAGGCATCTGATACCAGAGAAGTTAATTAAGCGACAAATTAAGTGATTTTATGTCTTACGTTTCCATTATGTAGGATTTCGTAACCGCCAGGCTTGCACTCGTGGCTTCGGACGATGAAGCTCAATTTGTTCTTCCTTAGGAAAGAAACGGTGACATCGGGGCCGAAGTATGTGCCAGCACCGCGGAGCGCATTCGCCACACATCCGCCGATGCTTTGAGGATCCGACCATAGAATATCGAAGACCTAAAACAAACAAGATTTTTAGAGTGATGTCAGATTTCATACGCAGGATCGATTAACGAACTATATTTAATGCTGTTTACTTAGTATTTTGAAGGAGATAAAACAAAGAAGCATCGAATAACCAAACTTGACGAATTGCCGGTCTATCGATTTCATTATATTACGTCATTCTTTATTTATACGGCTCATAACAGTCACATAAAAATATTTATTATTCATTAAATACTGTACTGGTGCGTTATTAGCTCATATTTAACCCATGGGATGGCATGGTATGGTGCAAGGTGACGCCATAACATACATAACATAATGTTACTTTTCTTCGAACATGTTATTATTATTACATGACTGTTACGATACACTAGGGAGAAGATTAACAACGTTTTAGAGTCAACAAGTCAGCATGACATACGAAATGTTGAAGTTTAGGTCTAATTTCTAATGTTATTTTTTTTTAAACAACAATCTTAAAATGAATACGGATTCAAATCCTAGGTGGGTTATTAAAGTACAAGTTGAAATTTTATACATTAATTGCAACGACGGCTGCCTCTTACCATTTATTATATATTTCTTTCACTTGAATTAGTATAGTGAAACGTTATATAGAAAGTTATTACGTCATAAACCGTTCAACAAATATTAACTAGACTAGATACAACAACATAGTCACGAGCTAATATTTAACTGCATTAATACAGCAACACGAGAAGGAGCTCAGGCGGTGAGAGAGCTAACTTCAGAAACTATCAATTTGCCGAGCAAATTCCATTAATCCGACGCCGGATGACGTCTATGCGATGAACTTGTATGAAAATTAAATTAAATGCCGCTGCGATTATCCGGTGCACTCGGCTGCGGTTAATAAATTAAAACCAAACGAACATCGGACAGCTTACAAACGGTTTTAATTAAAATATTTTTCAGGCAACACAGCTGCGTTAATACAAGAAATAATTTTGTTTCTTGTTTCGATATAACATTTATGTTATCTAAAAAAACCGTTAGTCATTTTGATTTATTCACAAAGGTAATCCTTTAAAAATAAATCAACAATGAAACGTTCTGATCCCAGAATACAGTTATCTATCCTTAAAATTGTAATTCCGATGTATCGAAAGCAATAAATTATAAAAAATCATGACACATTTTCCATCCGAAAACTTGAATCACAAATTAAAAACAGTAATTGTCTTACCTGTTTCCACTCCACCTTATCAACTTGTTCAGCGCCAGGAGCTCCACCCTCTGCTACAGGCGGGCGAAGAAGTGACACGTACTAAAAATAAATAAATCCAGTTACTAATAGTCGTATATTTAGTCACTTAATATTTAACAATAAACTACAACAGAATCAGATCGCTTATTAGATTAAAGTTTCTAACCCCGAAGTTAAAAATGAACAAAAAATACGCACGTTATTATAAAAAAACACAATGCAATGTGAATACTTATAAATATAGCAGACGTACTTTATCACGGTCAAGGCTGCGCACCATATCAAGGTCGGTGGTGTCGGAGATTCCTCCATGCACCACGAACACGCGGTTGTTAATGATGGTCCCCAAGGGCAACCAGCGGTACACCCCTTCTATAAGCTTCAGTAAACGCTCAGCGTTGTGCTGTGTACAAAGGCATTTATTATTAACAAATACATGTAAAATTATAATACGTTATATTTAATTTGATACTCACTCGATATTTTTGATGTACTTCTCTTATAAAACCGTACCTAAAAAGCAAATATCGTGATATGAAAGATAAATCTATTCCATTACAGTGAATGGACTGTAAATACTTGAATAGTTCAAAGTTTGTTACCTAGAATTCATAATAAGATCCTCGTGATTGCCTCTGTTCAAATAAACTCCTCCAGGAAAAGCTAACATGCAAGCCAGCAAAAGGAGAAGCACTTCCAAGCTCTTCTTGCCTCGATCAACAAAGTCTCCGTTAAATATGTATGGATTTTCTGGCGAAGGCAGCCCGTTCTGCACAGATAATTTCAAATTCTAATAGAATTAAAATTTAAAATGACATTTAAGTTTTCATTCGCTATTAATTTAGTCTAATTGACTAGATTAAATTTCCAGATTATCTCAATAATTCTAGAAACATTCTAAATCTTGTCACGAACTGCAGATATATTTAAATTTGGGTCACGAGACGGATTTATGCGCATTACGATAAAATAAATGTCGGCTAGTTGAGTAAAACCTTCTTGATACTATCTAAATTGTATGTACACGAATCCTTAAAACCAAGATATACCTGGCTAATGGCTAAATACGGCTCATAATCAGTATAAACAAACTTTTATAGTTACCTAAATGTAGTAACGATAGAATATTTAAAGTTATTTACATTCTTATCAACATTTCCTTATATTTTAGTTGGATAATTTGATGAGTACCATATGGATAAATTTACGTCTTCCGACTAAACAAACAATCGGTCAATCAATAAAACTATGGGATGTGTATAAATTGAATGACGCGTGCGCCGCTCCCTCGATGTTGTCGTTCGTTTAATTATAGCAATCACTTATATGATTTATCTCATGCAAAATATTATTCAACTGTGCCAACTCTTTTATGAATTAAATTCAATATACCTTTATCTTATACATTTATGGTAATTAACAATTCAAATATCTTTCAGATACTGTATTAGGCATTCTGATATTGATAAATACAGTTTCGCTATACAAAACACATCTATTACTGAATTATTCAAATGAACTCGCACACGGTAAATAATCCAGCGCACAGTGTAGCTACCACACTCGCAAATTAGATTAAGACGCATTAATACCGCGTAGGATTAAGGAAAAATATCTGATTACCTGTCAATGTATATCCCGTTACCTTAATTAGACAGACGTAATACTATATCGGTAATCTTTATTGACGATAATACGGCCAGTAAGGGTTTGTTATTAAAGTCAATGGTTTTCCCATTAAAAACACACATTACCTAGTAATTTTGTTTTGAATATAAATTTGGCACTTATTTAATTTAATAAACTGGTGTTAAAACACGCAGTTAATTTTTTTTTTTAGGATTTCCTGTTCAATGTTTTCTTGGGAGCAAAAACTCTTCAATACATCATTATCAATCCCTAATTGGCCTATCAATTAGACATTTACCCTCATTAATACTATATAAATTATTTCAAACCAATTTTTAATTTATTAGATTAAATGCAACCGTAAATATTAAGCTAGTTATTTCTGATTTAGCGACCTACATTTCGCGCAAAGTCGTAACGAATGTTTACAGAAAGCACGCACCAAGCGACGCTATAAACTATTGTCACATATGACGTCAGTGCTCCAAATGGGACACGTGCGTAGATAGCGTAGCTGCCCATTGATTACACCAACCCTCTATCATGCACGGCGATATATTAAAGTGAAACAACCGGTCGGATAAGGTAAATAATTAAAACGTTCGAGTAAACAAATGATTTCATAAAAGGTATTGAAATTGACTAAAAACTGAAATTTGATACCGACAGTACATTTTAGTTAGTTTCGGGTTTGTTAAGAATATTTACGAAAATATTTTAATGCAGTTTTTTAAAATTTATCTTTGCATACAATTCTCTATATCCGGTGCTTACGCCACATTTCTTGGAGGAATTCAGTAAAATTCACTGTGCATAACACACGTACCTTATGAAAGATGACTAGCAAATCATCAAGCTTTCCGTGCAAATCTCCGCAGATCGTGATCTGACTGGAGATGGAGGTGGTCGCCACGTTGATGTTGGGCAGCCGCTTCAGCATCTGCGTCGCCTCCTTCAATATCTGCGCCACGTGCTTCGGATGCAGACGATGCTGAAATATTAAGTAGCATTACGACGCTGTTTGAAACGACAACGATGACACGTTTCACTGGATTTATAACAAAATTCTTATTTTTACGACCTTAAGGCTTGTATTCACTTTGATTAATGTTTGTTTTACAAATTGAAATAATTATCAGATTACATCATTACTCCATTAGTCTTTTCTCCTGAGTAAGTTCAATGTGGCTTGTTTATAATCATGAGTATTATTTTTCTTTTGCATGATAATTTATACGGAATACCAAATGTTTGAATATATTCTTTCAAAGTCGTTTGTATTATAAGGATATGTGAACACCTTTTTCTTCCTAAACGCTTCAATCAGTAGGTCGATATCCTTCCTTTGTAGCGGGAAGTCGATGTCGGGGCCGCGGGCGGCTTTCGGGGGCGCCGTTTCGTCTACACCCCCGCCCTCGTCAGACTCCTCAGAAAATACTTGTTCCACTAAAATAAAATGTATTTATCAATGTCACGTACGAGTGTATTCAAATGGATTCCAAAGCTAACGTAATAGACTACGAATATGTTACATATATGCGTCATCCTAAACGACTAATGCTCTATTACTAGCAATGTTATTATATTTACACGAATTTTTTCTATATTACAATCGAAAATATTGTTATAGCGTTCATTGCATTAAAAAAATAAAACCTTATTACCCAAATAAGGGTTTGGTTAAAATCAACCATTTCATTAGGACTAGACATAGATTAATTTCCTGAAAACTTCTATCATATAATATAATTAGCTATTTCTGTTCCATTCTCGCCATCGATTTCGGAAAAAATTCTTCGAAAGTGATAGAACATCTTAATATGTGAAAGAGTCAGCGAAATATTTTACTTGGAGCGAAAGGAAAAGTGCCCCGGGCGCCTTTCACACGCTATTTTATTCATTCGTATGATTGCATTACTATGTACTTTTGTATTATTTGAATAAAGAAATACGAACAAATTTCTAATAAAATATGCAATAGTATTTTAAGAGAAATCAATCAATGTTATCAAGTTTCTAAACAACAACAACAAATGAAACACAATAACTTACAAACAGAGGCAGTCCTCGAGGTCCTCTCGGATGAGGGGCGACCACTTGTATCACGCATGTGACTCAGCAAGGCGTTGAAAAAGTTGTATAACTGAAAGATAAACTACTATAAGAATCGCATTTCTAAATGTATATAATTGAAACATTGAAAATTTACTTTGCTGCATTTTAAATTAAACGCGTACAAATATCATTAAAAATTCATTGTTAGATGAGGTCTATGTTGCGTTCTTTCTATGATTAATGAAGCCCCACAGCGCGTGACACTAACTATCCAGGCACGCCGCGCCTGCATGCATGTCGATGTCAAGTTAGCGTGTACACACTCAGTAATCAACCCTCGCCGTTCTCAACGCATACCTACTGAGGAAAATAAGCCGTTCTATGCTCGTATTTAACTACCTATCTAGGTATCCATACATTGCACCATTGTACGAGTATAACATAATTTTGTAACCTATACCTACAACAAGCATGTTATTAAATAATCCAATAGTTGATATCTTTCACGTTCTGAAGGAAAACTTCATATGTATTATTGTAAATCACTTACTTTTACTTGATCTTGCTCTCCGGCATATTCTATACTTTGGAATATGGTCCAGGTGTACCGTCTGCGTACCTCCATCCGAGCAAGGTACCGACGATACCACTGCTGGATCAAGATGGCCGCTTTCATTGCTGCCACAGAAAATATATATTCTTTAAAGATTCAATTGGTATACATAAATGTGGCAATAAAGGACAGTTATCAACAGAATAACAAGATCATGTTGAAGTTCAATGCAGAAAAATTTTGCCTGAAACCTTTGAAGCGAAAACTAGATTATACGAGAATTCTTTTCAACATTTTTACAACTCTGCAATTGAATTGATAACCAGACTTCACTTTTGTAACATGGGAAAGACAATATTTCAAGTTTTAAACCAGGTTATTAGGTTAGTAGGTAAATCAAAGAGCAAGTGATCAAAGATAAGCCGCAAATATGATGGTTGGCATTTTTTTAATGTACACCTAAGTAGATAGAAGTTATCGAGACTACTAACTTTATTGTATTAAAATTCAATAAAATGTACTGAGAAATAAAATACAAACCTCGAACAGACTTTTGAAACTTTTAAACTGGGTTCCAGACTTTTCTGAACTTCTTACAAGATAAATAGGATTAAGGGAAAGTTTACAACTTTTTGTAACTAGATTAAAATAAAAGGATATTTATTTATTGACACAAAATGTCCTTGAAATAATTATCGTTACATTCATGTACGACATAATTAAAAACAAGTCTATCAGTTTTTGTCTGTGCAATGGACAACAACTCTTTATTATTTAACCGTTATTCACATTTATAACCTTAGTAAGAAGTAAGATTAGTCCGCAGCTACAATAATAATAAATATCACTACAAAAATAAAATTATGTTGCACAAATATCATAGAACAAAAAAAATCGGTCTGTGAAAATGTTGCATCACTTCTATAGAATGAACTACTTCGCGCTAATGAAAGCCGTTTCGATCCCAATTCGACGAACTTGTATACTCTTTCCAGTATACTTTTATAAATGTCGAGTCGAAAATAACTCGACTCTATTTCATTCAGACATCACGCTGTACTATTTAGAGATATGTATGACGTAAAAACAACAATATACACTTTGGTTAAAGAAACAAGAAAAGTGTGTATTGAAAAATATACCTACAAAATTTTAGGTTGTTGCTAATGTGTACTGATAGCGATAGCCACTTATCAAATGAAAGACTTACATATCGCGCCACTCTACCGTTAAAATGTCATTCGCACGAAATAAAGATCAGAGAACAAAAACATTTTCGAATTTCAAATAAAAAATGAAATCATGCAACACTCACTTCTTTCAGCTTTTGTCATGCTGACGTCATCCTTCTTCCAAAACTTTAGGAACGGTGCCAACGCTTTCATTGTGCATTCACCGTTCAATACTCTCTTACCCAATTTCTTGGGAACCTCCTGTTCTATTTCGGAACTTCTACAGGAAGAGGAGTCGTCTCCCATTGAACGAGTCCGTCTCCCGCTGCGGAAGCTGACGCAGCCGCAGCCTTCTGCGAGGGAGAACATTGTAGGACTCTTGTCCTTCGCGTACTTCTTATCTTTTCGTTTTCGCGTACATCTCGGTGTCTTCTGCCGTGTTTTGGGAATCGTGACTACTGACTACGGCAACGGAGAGAAATAGGAGCATGCCACGGGTAAGATGAAGTACCTGAAAAAATGAATACAAAGTGTTGTTCAAAATTGTAGAACATATAGTTTAAATTTCGCGTTCCTGACTAATGCGGGAACCGGGCGCATTTTCATTTTTCCGCAAAGGAGGGTAAATTTGAATCCCACACGGGCACGAGGTCTGCGGAATGGTGTGCGGGAGAAAGAATTGTGTGCAAGCAGCCTAACGGGACGGTCGGTTACTGAAATGCGAGTTCAGAGATCATCGGAAGTGGTTGCTTGGCCAACATCGCGAAAAACACAACAGGCGTGTTATATTTTCTAGCGAACGGGGTCGCTTGGAGCTTCGGTTTTGCGTTTTGAATAACGGTGCACACGAGTGCATCTGCAGGCAGCACCGCTAGCGCCTATAGACTTAACAGAACTACTCGATAGACTCCGACAGAGACCAGGCACCTACATAAGCTGAGGCGGGCTTCGAGCTGGTAAGTATACCCATCCTCCACTCCCCTCGTTTACAATATTATGCCCTCCGGTGCATGCGTAGTCTATGGGTAGGTTGTTCTGCGGGACCCAAACCCGTCTTGTACGGCACAAGTATTGTAAAGATTATTTCACAAAACTGAAGCTCGAATTAATAATACAAAATTTCAAATATATTTCTGCCTACTAGTTTATGGGAAAGATAAACTAGTAATAAAAATTTAAAACATCAAATAATACTAGAATTTAACCGACTATAGACTAGGTATCTACTTATCTAACGTAATTTAGTAAAGATATCATTAACAATAAAAAGTAACAAAATCAAGACTGGAGAATTATTTTTGGCATCAACTCAACGTTTATGTACAAATTTTATGTGTAATAAAAATTAAATAAATAAAATTTAATAATACGAGACTAACACTAAACGCTAACAAGTTTAGTGCATCTATAAAATTTTTACGCTATCGTATATCTAGATAGTTAACTATATCGTGTTTTGAATTAGTGGTCATTGTATTTTATATTAAAAAAGAATCTCTTCTTTCGAACATAGACAGTATAGTACATAGATATTTACATAAGCTACACTTAAGTTGTATTTCATCAACAGAGGCAAAATTTATATGATTTGTCTCGATCAAGACGTCATTTATAATGTTTCTTAATAAACATCTAATATTGTTTTTTAATATTGCTATCAATTTTCTCTTCCAAATAATAAACAAACCTGTTGGTGTAATTGATTTTCGCCTCCATAACGAACACTATCTGTGTAGTGTAACCAACATCAATAGCTTAACGTATCTATTGAAGCATGAAGGTGCTCTAGAATCTATAATAACGGCCAACTTGCGCATTCATCTATTAGTTCGCCGTATAAACATTTACAGCTAATCACTGAACCTATTTTATAACAATGCAAGCGCATTGTCGCTTATATACATTTTATATTATGTGATCTTACCAATATCTTACAAGTCACTTGTACTTTTGCCTCAGAACTTGTTTTAATAAATTTCCCCTGTGAATGAAGCTTCTTTTGGTGACAATGATAATTTTATATTACGAACTGTGATTCGGAATACAAAATTTAATAAAGTGGTTAAAGACAGGAAAAGTATCTAAATATCAATCTACACTAATGTAATAAAGCGTAAACACATACTTCTTTGTTGCCTATGATGTCTGCAATTACAGCATATTTTTGAATACTTCTTTTCTTAATAAAAAGCCCTACACTAACGTCACGCTTTAGGCTATATATTTTCACGCCATTAAACTTAGG
>LD688932.1:5435659-5450459 GCA_003118335.3 Papilio memnon
CTATGGGCAGCGGTCACTTCGCCATTTCGGCGGATTTAGGTGGCCGCTTGCTCCTTTGCCACCTTATCATATAAAAAAAAGTCTTTTGACATAGATGTACAACATAGCCTGGAAGAACACATAGGCTACTTACTTTCGTTTTTTTTTTTAATTTCACAGGGACGGAATCGCTCGCAAAAGCTACTTTTTTTATAAAGTTTTGAATGTAAAAATAATAGCTTGAGATGAAAGTGAAAAATAACGAGGAATTTTCTCAAAATTTTATCGTTTTATTTAACGTCGTAGCTTTAGTGGATATCTTCTGTCTTCGTAAAGTTAATATCGTCTTTAAAGTAATTGCAAGTGGCTCTAAAATTAATATTAAAATATTTATTATAGCAACCCTCGAATAAATTTCTCAAATAATGGTTATCATTATCATTTAAAATTAATTAAAAAAATCAGTATATCTTGAATTCAACACAGTTTATCACAATTTCATTTCTAATTTTAACTATTGAAGAATTTAAAATGGAAATATTGTTTTAAGAGACGGCCTTTACTCGACCCTCTGATAGAATTAATTTGAAGGCAAAGTTGAAACCACGGATAATTTTATCCTTTATAAAACACGGAAATCCTTTAAGTCCCTATCAAATTTTCGTCCTTCGTCCTTTTATAAATTATACAATTACCCGGAATAAAGCACGAAATTCAACAGAACTGCGACCATTATAAAAAAAAATATTTACACAACTAAAAAAAAATATATCTTCTCTTTACATGGACCTTTACGTATTTGAAATTTAAATGTGTTATTTAAAATACAACAGAGAATCGTATCCAAAATTCACATTAAAAAAGATTACGAACCTCCTTTGCAAAGACTTAAATGTAAATTTTCACGATATATTCTAAGTAAACAATGAGATACAACTACCATTAATCTCGTATATTCCCATAACTCTGTGTTATAAAAAGCTAACGGGTATCCTTAATGTAAAACCTCTTAAGCGTACTCCGGAGCGAATTGCGAATAACAGAAATAACTTTATCCCGCCGGTAAAATTCATTAAGACCTTGTTAAGCGCCACAACGCACCGCTGGCTTGACCTTTTCCTGCTTTCAAAGAAGTGCATTGTTAACGAACCTTTAACTTTTTATTAAATAAAGTTTCTTACGTTACAGTTAAACACTTCTTTATCGAGAATGAAATTAAAATGGGTGGTTTTTTAAATATAAGTACTTAGAGATTTGAAGACCGTATTACTTCTCGTCATTTTGAAGATATGAGAATAAAAGTTGAAAGCACAATTGCCTCGTTTCTTTACGAAATCTTTGTACCAATTAAATGTGTACTACCGCATCGTGATGAAAATATTACAAAATATGTGATTATACATATATTTGCCCATGTTCAGTGAAGTGATATAAAATTCAATGAACATGTAAAGTAAGGTACTGTTATATCGATTTATTGTGATTATCATATAGAATACACATGAATAAAGATTAAGACAATGTTCTAATAACAAACATCTTATCCAATGATTACTTCTTTTATTCACGAAATTAGATTTTATTAACAAAATGGTTCGCTATTCTTAAGACGCGAAGTGTCGATTAAAAACTTTATCTTGTAAACCCTAAGGATAAGAAAGCTTTTTTATGACTTCTAATATCATTAGATAAATATCAGAAAACCTTTTAAGGAAATAACTTGAACTATGCCAATGAAGGAATGTATCGATATGAATATACCAAAAATAAAATAAAATAGCTAAAAGAAATAACAGTGTCTGTATTCGCGGCCGTGACCCCGCAGGGTTGGGAGAGATTAAGGATTTCCGTTTTCCGTGATTCCGCACCTTTTTCTCATTTTTCACATCCCTACATATACACAACTATGCGTTGATCATATTAAATCTAACTTATACTCGGACTATTATTGAACATTACTAAATTTTATTACTAAACTTTACTAAGGATAGATACCTATTGAAGAATGTACGCAAAGATATTTCTGTTAGGAAAATAATTTGCCAAGCAATGGCCTTATTTGCATGTATAGCCCAATAAAAGACATGTAAAGACATAAAAATAATTTTGAGAATTAATAAAAACACTTGATTGTAGCTGAAATCGTTTATAAGTTTTGTTGTTACTAATTATGAAATCCCGATACTATATAGAGAGTTAAGATTTTATTACATTTTTCATACTTCTGTAATTCGTGATTCATAAGCCATCTTTTTTTCGAAATTAACGTGTAAGTAATTGAAACACACGGTGAAATTACACGAGCCTTGCAGGTGTCGCTATCAGAAATCCCAAATTCATTATAATATTCAAATGAATTCGTTTGTTCAACTCTGCTTCCAATATTTCCATGCAAATTTCGTGTTATGCTGATAGAATTGAATTTAAGATTAAACACGTAGTTTCGTGAAGTCTACTCTGATTTGACTTGCATTTTTTTGCTAAGATACAGCTTTGATTTTTATTGAATTTCGCAATGTTACTTATTCTTGACGTGACTTTCTAACTCTTGAAACTAAAAGGTGCTATACAAACGAGAAACTGGCACACGTTGAGTGATCACCCACACTTGCTTCAAAAAACACTAACATTTAAAGGGATATGTGGTCGCTGTATTTGGTTTTCAGTACCAATTTGATACAACGTATGCAATTAAATATTTTATGTTTCTAGGCTGGTTGTATCTGACGACTTTGGTATTGTATTTTACGAGTACATTTCAATAGTTATTATCTTATGTATTCAACTACACACCCTCCAAGACTGATAATGCATTGATAATATTAGTTACTCTAAAATTAAAAATATAAGCTCCGTTCTAGTTTAGATAATGTCAGTAAACAATTTGAATGATCCTCGATAACGAGCTTCGAAACCATTAAGTAGACCTGTTTCACAATGATTGAAAACGAGATAGATCGATACAAAAAAGCTCGTTAAAATCCAAGCGCGGTAAAAATGTTCCCGCAGAGTATACTCTGAACCGAAATGTGTCTCAGTATATTGTGTCGCAACGACTACCTTGGAATTAGGTCGCGTTGCTTTGCTCTTTAGCCATTACTTTTACAGTTCTTTTCTAATGAAAGAGTTGCAAACAGAATTATACTAAAGTACAGATGTAAAACTCAGCGTTAATCGAATATTTGAACTAAGATTAACATTTTTGGTGATAGGAGACTAGTGATTCGATCTAATTTATTCCTTTAAAAATATAAATCAACATAAAAGAGACCCTATGGCCTATTCACCCTAACTTTAGGGTTAGGGTAGGCTCCGAGCCCCTCGGTGGGGACGTATAGTGTGTAGTAGCTGGTGATGATGATGATAATAAAAGAGACTTTCGTCAATTATTTTCCAGCCTAAAACAACAAGTAACCTTTAAGTTAAACAGAAGTTACCTATCGCCTAATTGTTCCTTGGAGAATTCATCTAACAATGGCGTATATAATCACAATTAGTGTATTCAACCAGACGCTGTTTGCGGGCTCTGTGTAATTTCCTTAGTCCGCTTTGTCCCCGGCAACCGGCAGTCGGCAGCTATACGTCTGTGTTGCCAACAATGTTGCTAATTTCATTTGTAATCACTACCACCTGACTGTTCAGTATGAACACAGAATATGAGGTAACATTAAAGAAAATTGTTAACATCTTACATTAGTAAGATTTTAGATCGATGGATAGATGTTTGATAGAGTTTGTAATAAACTGCTGAACGGATTTCGATGTTTGGCACGGATATAGAAAATAATCTGGAAGAACATATAGGCTACTTTAAAAAAAAAACTGCGCTCACGTAGTCTCGGGCAAAAGTTAAAATATTATTTTAATCAAATTTCTTCAAACGGTAATTACTACTATACTATTAGTTAATAAATACTGAATAAAGATTAATTGAAAATACAAAGTAAATTGAACGTACTTGTAATTTTAAAGGCAATCTCAACAGCACTTTGAAAATAATTTCATTTCAAGCTCTCTTAAAGCACGTAATGAGCTAGACTCAGCTATCGGAAAAAGACTTAAGATATAGTAACTGGAACCTATAACATACCTACTTATCTTTTGATACGAAATTGTAGAATTGTACAATTCTATAACTCGAAATATAAAAAAACATTGAGTAATTACTCACTTTTTTATACACTTGTACACTACTTGTGTGTCCTTTTTATACGCTTGTACACTGTGAGTCAAATCACAACTTTAAGCTTTCTATTACGCAATCTGCTCTTATCTATGCTATGATCATACTTCATACTAATATTATAAATGCGAAAGTTTAGATAGATGGATGGATGGATGGATGGATGGATTGATGGATGGATGTTTGTTAGAGTTTGTAGCCTAAACGGCTGAACGGATTTCGATGAAATTTGGCGTAGACGTAGCGGATAGTCTGAAAGAACAAATAGGATACTCAGTTCTGTTTTTTTTTTAATTCCACGCGGACGGAGTCGCGGGCGAAAGCTAGTATTCAATAAAATAATGTAATATGTATCTATGTATTATAGAATATCATATAAACAGTACATTCGTTTGTAGATAAACAAAATCGGATAGACATTCTAGACATTTCGACTGTTGTCTAGTGTATTTTGCAAAAGCGAATTTGAAGCGAAGCATACAAATGCCAAAAGATTTACGACCACCAATCCATTTCATAGTTTAAGGAGAAAAACCGTTCATTTTCTCGTTGCTTAACTAACTATAACAAGATGGTTAATACATGATAGTTCAGTGTGTTTGTTAAATAAGAAAATATAAGCTTTCCTTTGCTAGATTTGCATAGCAGTTAACACAAACATTTCATATCTTAAATCACTATACATCTCCAGTAAAAATTCTTGTGTAAAAAGAAATTTTGTAGTCAGTGTATAGGATTTCATCTGATATGTACATGGGATGTAATATTATGTAAATATTAAAATATACACATTGAAATCCGCATGTAAAAATGAAATAAACAGTAAATCCGGGACGATATGCAATGGAGAGACAATGTTTTATTGCCGCTGTAACCAGTTGATGAATGTTTCAGTAGATATCGCCCGTTTTATGGTTTATGCCTACTTGAATTTTAATGCATCCTGTCTGGAACAAATGTGTCCGTTTTAAAGATTTGTTTTTTGTTGTATCTCATTTGCTGATTTTTTTTCAACTTTATATTCATTGAAAACTAGCTGTTCCCTTGCGGCTTCATCCGCGTGGAATTATAAAAATTTTATTTCATTGTTTACCTACAGCTGTCAAATTATCAATTGCAAATGTCAAAATGATGACAAACCGTGACAAACTTGCTTCCTTGATGTTGGCAGCAACTTATGGTCTCTTTCCCACATTAGGGTTTTTATCCAAAATATCTACCACCTAAGTTATATATATAGCCTAAAGCGTTATAAAAAAATAGTTATTCAAAAATATGCTGTGATTGCTGACATCTTAGGCAACGAAGAAGTGTGTGTTTACGCTTTATTATATTATAGTATAGAGTAAAGATATACAACATTTGAAATTACTACTGTACTTAACTCACTTTTGTACTTAACAAAAATGTTTGGTTTTGTTCTTAATTAGCACAGACACCAGTCCTAAATATAATTGACGTTTAAGTATAATATTGAAATTACGTTTATACAATTATCTATTTTCATATAATAAATCAAGAAAACCAATTAGCAAGACCGTAACGAAGGTTATTTTTGCATAATTATACGGGTCAACTGACAAGAGATTGAGAGATTATACTGATCAAAGGCCACGTCCGGCGCTGGTTGACCCTTTACTTACCCAAAGGACATATCTTCACAAAGTGAACCTTTACTTTACTGTACGAATTCTGTGTACTTACTCTTCATTGAGATGTGTACTAAGTACTTAGGAACTTATAACCTCAAAATGTTATAAGTATAACATAATATTTTCTTTTTCAAGACTGTTTCCTGAACATTTTCTATTTATCTGACTGTTTTTAATCTGGAAGTTAACATGACTAATGACATTAAGCAAAAAACTGTACTAATAATACTTCATTAAGCTACTGCATACAAACGCAAATGCGGTTGGCTTTAACATGCATTAGCCAGAAAAACTACTCGTGTTGCAATAACGCCTTCAATCCTCTTACACTGTTTATATAAGTAACCAGTTTCAAAATAACTGATTGGCAATATGGGTCATTGTCTCTACAAAACGGCTCTGCCACCTTAGACAAAATAACATTCGATTACCGTTATCGCTTAGTCAAAAGTAAAAATTGCATAGAAGTGGCAATAACATTGGATAATTTACGTGCTTGTCACGTATGTACTTCTATACATTTTGACACATTTGGTCGATTCTATTATAATATACTTGCGATATCGCTAATCGAAAGTCACTTTGTCTAGGGGGGCAGTTCTCACTCGTTGTTTTAATTTAAGGTCTATCTTAATCTAATCCTTCTTTCAATCTCAAAGCAAGTGTATTCTGTACGGGTACAAGTGTAATATTCCTTTATGAATATAAATGCCGCAACTCACTAAGTTATAAATAAAGTTCAGAAAATTCGTTAAAGTTACGGCTCCTGTTTGTTAATACTTCGTCAGATATTTATCGCGGCAAGGAATTCCTATTAGCAAAATTGCTTCTAAATTCCTCGTCGTTGTTTACGTGACGGTTTTAAATCTATAAGTGAACTTTCAACTAATAGACAAACTCTATCCTTTACCTAACTCTAGTCTAAAATCTATCATTCTCTTTATCAGTCATAGATGAAATAAAAAAATTTACGTGCTCACACATCGATGTATTACATTACTGGGCGACGAATCACATATATCACCAAATAAAGCCTTTCTAAAGCATTGAGTCTAATAAGCTTTCTTATCATTGCCTTTATTACGTTGCCTTTCTGCGCTCACATTTCTCGCTAGACAATATTACTGTTTCGACCGAGACTTGATCCAACAGCCAAATAATATTACCGCAAAATGATACTCGATATCCTACGATATTTCTCTCAAATACCCTATATTTCTTTTATCGGATTATTCAGTAAGCCAATGGTAATACGAACGCTATGATAGTGTCCGATCCTGTGTTATCAATATTTTATCCTTTTTTAGAACATATTGTATCTACAAAATGTAAAATTTAAGGGGTATTTAGGAGGTACTTTGGTAATTTTTTGATGTAAAAATAACAAAATATGCGCTATTAACAAATAAACGGAATTAAAAAACCGGTTACATCATCTTATAGAAAAACTATCTTGTAGTGTGATTACTTGCAGTCTTTGCAAACGAAAACGAGATTCAACGACAGAACGTACTTCTTTCATTCTGTCATTATGTCCATTTCCAATTAGTATACAGAAAATGCGTATTCCAGAATAATTAATCACAATTTTCTGCTTCGACCTATCGATTTATGAAAGCGGTGCGGAGATACGTATTCGCATAGCCACGATAGTAACACAAACGGACGGCTGGATTAATTTGCCTAATTGGTGGTTTGTTTAACTCACAGACATTTCGAATGCAAGTCGGATTAGGTCTGTTCAAATTAAAGCTTTGATTCTGTTTACATAATATTGAACTTTAGGCATCCTCCCAACTTTTATACTTAAACTAATTCTTTAAATTAAAAACAACAGTTTATTACAGTTAAAACACGTATTCGACAGCGAAGCCGCGTCAACCCTAACGTGTTCAGTGAATTCAATATCCGCTTTCATTGAACCTTGTCAGATGTGGCTCGAGAAATAATATGTATTAGACAAAATTCTATTTTCGTAACAGAAATGTTCTTTCAGAAAAAAAATCATTATGTTTTTTCGGAAATATTATAAACTTACAAGAAATTTGTTTGCATTTTTTTATTTATATTTTAACTAGTTGTTCGCGTGCGTCTTTATCCGTATGATATTATATAAATTTTATTTTATTGTTTACATTTGTCAAATTATCAAATGTAAATGTCAAAATTACATGATGACAAACTATTGCAATCTTATTTCCTTGATGTTGGCAGCAACTTATGGTCTCTTTCCCACATTAGGGTTTTTATCCAAAATATTTACCCCCTAAGTTTAATAGCGTGAAAATATATAGCCTAAAGCCTGACGTAAGTGTAGGGCTTTTTATTAAAAAAAGAATTATTCAAAAATATGCTGTAACTGCCGCCATCTTAGGCAACAAAGAAGTGTGTGTTTACGCTTTATTATATTAGTATAGATTTCACAGGCATTTATAAACGTTACTTTGTTAACATTTCAAACGTAGCTAATTAATATAGTACAGACTAAACAAAAACGAATCATCTTGATTATTACTCGAATTCAGTTAAGTGTTTAAAATAAATTGTACACTGAGCGCTGTCAGCTTGTAACTAGGTTAAATAATGGCCAACCATTTTAATGGAAAACAAAATTGAAATCCTACTTAATTAAAGCTAGGCTTACACAGTAGACCAATATTGTCATTCGATTTAATTAAGTTGTTAAGGGTGAGTAAAATAGGTAATGTTTTAGAATAACATTTTAAGGTTATTTCATTTTGTCGTTAACGAACTATATGAAAACTTATTTGCTATCTTTCGATACAACGGAATAAACAAGTAGCCTGACTCAGGAGTCAGTCAGTCAAGGAGAACAAACTCAACCGAGGAGCTGCTTAAAAAAAAACAATATTTTTTTAACGGTAAACTTTTTGTCAATTTTAAATTGATAAATATTTTGATTGAGAATTTAGATGTCGCGTTACTCTTTATCTTTCTGCTATTTTTGCAACTAACATATTATAGCACCAATTTCTTTCGCTACTTGTACTTAATGATAACGTGTAAAAACGTTTTAATTTGGCAATTTTTATTGTTGTTTCCTGTCGTTCACTACAAACGAGTTGTTTTCATTCGGCGCACGTAATACGGGACCGCGCAATTTGTACTGATCTTTATATCTCTTCACTGTACATCTCTTTATGTTAAACAATTTGAATTGGAGAAAGACCTGCATATTAATCTTTACTTTTCTTTATCTGTTTTTTTTTTCAGTCATTTCCATTTAGTTCTTTTAAGGTGGGTGTTACGTTTAGAAATATAACCTAATATATTTGAAAATTCGATAAATTTTATCAAATTTGTAGGTTATAACCTGTAACATTTATAACCTTAATTCTGAGTATGTTTTTGTTGTTGTAATTGTCTGATAGAAAGGGATAATAATGTCAACAAATATACAGGGTGATCGGGATAACGAGCGGTCGATCAATCAAATAGGTCGCGGGTGGGCTGCAAATTGGATGACGTTAGTGACGCGCCCTTAGTGTTTGCTGGCCCCCTGCGATACGCGGTCACTTGACGTCAAAACAATATTTATTTCCACTAAACAAAGTATACATTATTATTGTGCAATTAGAACGCGTATATCAGTTTGAATACATAGCTTGAAGATCGATTTTAATCGATTTTAATGAGATATAAAATCGATTCGGAACTTATTTACATTGTTATCAAAAATTCCGAACTTTTTAAAAACTTTAAAAGGCACTATTAATCAAGCGTTTTTCGATACGTTGAAGAAGTTCAAGATTACGTGTCAAACATAAATCTCGATAAATCGAATTGGAAAACTTTTCAATCTACTGGACAATTGGTCGTTACGCTAAATGTTATCCCACATTCAGACGTGTCGGCAAGAATAATGATTGCTGGCATCGCTGGCATCCATTGGTTCTTGTTACGTGCGTGAGTGAACTAAAGCAACTCATTATTGCTAATGTAAGGATCTGACCACTCTGTTTTAATTGTAGTAGTTGGTACAAACTATTTTACTTAAAAGTAAACTGTCATTACGACGCACTCAAAACCTCCTTTAACATTAACCACATTAAGTACAAAATAGGAATGGAGCCATTATTTATGAGACCGAATTACGATGTGCCCATAGTCTTATTTCACGATATTCTCCAGGAGACAATTTCAATGAATATATTAGTAGTATTTTTGATATAAAGAATAATACTAACCATACTTAGTATGGTTTTAAAAATCCTTATAAATTTCCCTAGTTTACAAAAATGACAAAATCTCATTACAAAATTAGATTTTATATGATGAAATTTTGTTCGGACGTAGATCCCTTATTTTAGCTAAAAATCACTGATGCC
Organism: Papilio memnon; assembly: GCA_003118335.3. Lineage (NCBI taxonomy): Eukaryota > Metazoa > Arthropoda > Insecta > Lepidoptera > Papilionidae > Papilio > Papilio memnon. The sequence continues at coordinate 5,445,823 of LD688932.1, forward strand.
TATCTAATACGCCTTTACAAGAAAATTACATAAGGAATTAAGGATTACTCTAAACAAATTTTCGCTCGACAAGACATCATTAAACTATTTTTTTTCTTCAGTCATATGAAATCCATATAACATACAACAAAAACTTGGCGAATTGATACGTTCAAATAATATAAAAATCATGATCAAATAATTTAATATCTATACTTTCTACACTCTGCCACGACTTGAAGCTTGAAGTAAAAATACTGTGAAGTAAACTTAACTTCAGCTTAACTTAGTTCAAATATATCAAATGACGATATGGGACAAAGTTCGTTTCCTTGCTACTCGATCACTTTATTGATGTTGGGCGTGCAAGTTGCAAGTTAATTGACGCAAAGTGTTCCACATATTGACCTGACCTTTCGTTTATCTATAGCGCTACTCAACCTCAACGCTTTGATTGCATGTTGCATTTTCTCATTTGTAATCCTATAATTACTAATTGCATATAGTTACACACTGAGTGCGGCAGTAGTTTTTTAGGTCAATCTTCTTTAACTTAACGATATTAATTTCATTAACTTATTAATATGAACAGCTATTCCAAAGCAGTAACAAAACCTCATGGGCAGCGATCGATATTAGGGAAAATTCCGATGGCCGCTTGCGAATTTGTCATCTTTACATTATAAAAACTCTCTAAAATTCTGCCTAAATCACTGTAACCCCAAATCCAGTGGACATCGTATTTATCGAGACAGGTAATATTCTAAACGAAAGAAGCATGGTGGAACTGTTACTGTTATGGTGGTAACAGGATCGTGGTCTAGTAATAAAAAGTAATAGCTCTGTCACTCATAGTTAACGACATTTCCTGTTCATAGTAGGCACTTACTTTCATTTCCTTAATTTCCCGTCTACTTCAATGCTCGGCGAAATCCAAAATTGAGTTACGTGGCAGTTTTGCCTTTTAACGTAACGTAATGAAGGCAATTTTCCACAATTTATGGCATTGTTTCAGGTGGGTATTTAATAATTTAATGGCAATTAAACTCGTACAGCAAAAATTAAAATGTTTTTGTCTTAATGGTTTTTACTTTTGGATATAAAACGTAACTATATTACGTATAATAGCATTTAATTATTTACAATTTCGTCTTAATTAAATATGACTTAAAAACTAAGAGCTGAAATTGGAAATAAAATGTGTAATGAGTAACATAACTTACACCATTATTTTAAACTAAAATTATATTAATCCGTTTAATTTCTGATTCCCGCCATTTATTTCACGTTGATGAACGAAGAAAAGTATCAACGCCTTACATTACTACGAATTCAGTCGACTCAAGATAAGAACTATTTCGTCTTTTTTGTTTCTCTTAATTTTTATAGGGACTTTGGTTCCTTAGAACACATCAGTTCCATCATACCTTATACAAAATACCTGAACCATATAAATACAAACAAACACACAAAAAAAGAAAAAGAAACATAGTGAAAAACCATATTTCGTCTTGCACTGGACTGAATCGGGATACATTTGCAAAATTGGCGGTCAACCTTCCAAGAAGCATATTCAGAAGCGGAAGAAATAAACGGTCTTGGATTAGCTTATAAGCCGTCATTTATAAGCCGCGCGGCGCTAGTGTGCTGTTACATGCAAAGGTATATTTAAATATATATTTATAGATAGAATTTATTAATTTTTTATTATCATTTATATCATCCAAAAATTGAAACTTTCCTAAAAATATTGTTTTATGAATACAGCAAAATAAATGGATCGGAATTGAAGTTGGCATACGTGGACGTATGACATTATGTGCCTTTGTCTTTTTTCAGCTGAAATCTGAAATTGAAATCGATTTTGATTTCGATACAAGATACAACTTTAGCAATTTTTGCTTTTAGTAGTAGTAGAACTAAGTTTATACCTTTCCTATAAGAAAATACAAACATTACCAAAACTGTGCGTTTAATGAAGTTAATCGATTTATAAGTGCGTTTGTGCTAAAAATTTTAGAGAATTTGAATAAGTATTAGCAGTAATACATAAATATGAGTTCTCAAATGTCGGCGACAAATTTTAATTTACTTGGATCAAATTCTTTAAAAGATGAAATCACCATTAAAAATGTGTGGAACTATAATTTGCAAGAAGAATTTTACGTTATTAGACGGGTAAAATTTTGTAAAGATCTATATAAACTAAAATTCAAACGGACAAACATGGCAGATGAGGAGTAAAAAGTTTACTAACAAATAATTTTGTTATCTGCAGGTTGTTCAAAAATACCACTGGGTGGCAATGGATACTGAATTTCCCGGAGTAGTAGCCAGGCCGATTGGTGAATTTAGGTCTACTGCTGATTATCAATACCAGTTGCTGAGGTAATGTTTGCTACAGTACTAATGTGTGTATATTGTGTGATCGCCTACTGCAGTGTTAGCCTGGATAATACACTCTCCTAGTCAAAGATTTCCTCAAACTAAAGTGGGCTGCCTGTAGCCAGAAAACAAATTTGTCTCTTAAATATAAAAATATGGATTCTTCCAGATCTTTTGTCTTGTATTGCTAATATTGATTAATATAAAACTATTTAAATATTGTATATGTTTGTTTTTTACAGGTGCAATGTAGATCTTTTGAGGATAATCCAACTGGGCCTTACATTCATGGATGAGAATGGTAGGACCCCTCCGGGCTGTACTACTTGGCAATTTAATTTTAAATTTAATTTGCAGTAAGTATAAGGTTGTATTCAATACTTTTATACTTATTTGTTTATTATGTTTATTGTTTCCTATATACTAAAGTCTTGTAATTGTGTTTCAAATTGTTTATACATAATCAAATTTTGTGCTATTAGGAACAAGTGTAAAAACTACCTACAGATAACTGTAATAAAAAATGTCCTTCAGAAAATAGTTAAGTCAATCACATTGTTTTGAAAGCTAAACAATGATGTCATGCAGATCAATAAATATAAACAAATGTACCTTAATACCTGTTGCTTTGGATTATGCAATTATTACACATACCAATAGTCATATAACAAGTGCTAAAAGATGGCTTTAATGTAGTATCTACGCTTTTTAATATTGATTATAATGTACCTTCATTATATTATTAATCATGGATAATTTATTGCTAAGCTATCAAAAGAAATGATTCTGAGTACTTGTGACCATAGTTCCTCAACTACAAACAACAGCTCGCTACTATCTCTGCCCTGAATAATAATAAGAATATAGTTTTTCAAAAGAAATAAATTTTAGGAATTAATGAATTCAGTAGTTTTTGTGTTTATTTGTAACACAGAGAAACGAATTATGTCCCATATTTAATATTTTTATGAAGAAGTTTTTCTTTATACTTTGATACTAAATTGTTTATATGCACACAGAGAGGATATGTACGCTCAAGATTCAATTGACTTGTTGCAAAACTCTGGATTGCAATTCCGAGAGCATGAGGAGCACGGGATAGAACCACTGGAGTTTGCAGAGTTGTTGATGACTTCAGGTATTACTTGTATGCAAAAATTTATACATCTCATTCATGCTAACATAATCACCTATAAGAGTTAACAGTTTATGGGTATTTCCTGGCCGGGGCAAAATTTCTTCTAAATTTTTCAAAAACCAAGATAATATTTGTTTTCAGGTTTCTTCAGATTCCGGCCTATGGTGATAGACTTATCAACTGTCAGATTTGGGACTTAATTTGGTGAAAAGTAGATAGCGATTGGCTATCTGCCTCCCCCGTAGGGTGAATAAGTATTTTAGGAACATTATTTTTTCTAATTCTCTTTGTTTTTAGGAATTGTACTGATGGATAATATAAGCTGGCTCAGCTTCCATTCTGGATATGATTTTGGCTATTTGCTGAAGCTACTCACCGATCAGAATCTGCCCCAAGAGGAAAGTAATTTCTTTGAAATTTTGCGTATGTACTTCCCAACAATCTATGATGTCAAAGTAAGTTCTAACATATTTGTTGTATGCTTAGTTCTTTGAGCACATCTCTAATGTTTGAATTGGCTTTGTTGCACTGATTTTGAGAGCTCAAGGGATGGTGCTGCCACTCTCATGGTATTTTTATAATAAGGTTCTATAACTTCAACCTATTTTTTCTTTATTCATATTTACGAGATAAGAAGATAAAAATTTTCACCTTAGAAAAGGTTTATCTTATGTTATGATGCAGTTTCAATAGTTTTGTTGTTGCAGTATCTGATGAAACTGTGCAAGAACCTGAAGGGCGGTCTGCAGGAGGTGGCTGACCAGCTGGAGCTGCGCCGCGTGGGTCCGCAGCACCAGGCCGGCTCCGACTCCCTGCTCACCGGCATGGCCTTCTTCAAGATCAAGGAGGTTAATTTTCTATTTGACTCCTAATAGTCATTGGTAGTGCTTACAACCAGTTATCAATAAAAGTTGTTAATGTATTCTGAACTGACTGTAAACAATAAACATTTGTTATGCAGATATTCTTCGACGGCAACATCGAGAGCACCAGCGGGCACCTGTACGGTCTGGGCGCGCCCTTCGCCACCAACGCCAACAACTTCCAGGACAACGGCGACAACGGCAGCCCCTCCTGAGACCACGAGTGCGCTGCGCGCCCCCTACCCGCCGTGCGCCCCGCGCCCCACGCACCG
>LD688932.1:5474152-5495929 GCA_003118335.3 Papilio memnon
TCTCTTAAAGTCGTTTCCGAGTAGTTACACTAACTCGTATTTTCCACTAAACTTGCCTTCCATAAATCGAACATATTCTAGGAATCAAGCAATCAAATGGCCGTGTTTTGAAATCCAAGTAACGCGCATTTCATAGTGCGGCTATACAACGGAACAACTGCATAACAGTATTAGAAAAAATGTAGTAACATTAAATTAGTACAATGTTATACCACTTTTCGTAACGACAGTTCATAATTTTATGCACTATTACTTAATTGAAATGGCACACAATAGCAACTACCGCGTTTAAGTTTTGCAATAAAAGAACAATAGTACACTTTTAATATTTCTTAGTAACAGTGAAAGGTGTGTATAGGTAAGTTAAAATGAAATATTTGAAAATCAATGTGGTCTTTTCAATTTAAAAAAATTTGAAACGCATAACAGCAAACACAAGAGCAATAACGATTAAAATTGATGTTTATAAGATAGCAAACAAGCATATTGCCATCTAAACTATCGAAGCGACCGTCACCCATAGACATCCGCAATTGCAGATACGTTGTCTATGAAAGAGGATATTAGAAGCTAGCAAAACTTTAATATAGCTTCAAGTAAAAAAGTCTTGATTGCATTATAATTATTTTTTATATTAACTCACAACGACGAATTGAATCTTATTCCTACATAACTAACGTAGTTTGTTATAAAATAATAATTATAAGATTACTTACCACGCCATCCGTACAATCATTTAGAGCCGCTTCACTCTCATCTTGGTTTGCGAACATTTTTCTATGCACTTTCTTGAATTCGTCCATCAACGCGTCATGTTGTTTCTTCTTATCGTCTACGGGCTTCGGTGCGGTCGGTTTCTTAACTGGGTTTAAAACAGGCGGGATTTCAACAGGCGTTTTCTTGTTCTGTAAAAAAAGTATGGTCATTTTGATGCACAAAATGTAAGTGTCAGATTTTATTTCTACTTTAAAATTATTCATTGTATTTGTTTTATCGAGAAAAGAGGAGGTATGCAGTGTAAATTATGCTTACGGTTTGGTACGATGAATAATTTTAACAATGTAAACTTAGATAAGTTCAATATCAACATGGTTCTCAATTAGGTATGGTAAAAAATCCAAGTAGCTTATTTGAATTTTGATTTATGCAGACTTGATCTTGTTTGCCTTATTCAAATGCGTACAAGAGTATCAAGTTGCGTATAAGGAAAATTACTAATTAGTACTTAAGCATAACCTAAGTAAATAATGTACGTAGTATGTACATTAAATGAGTTCATTATAGTAATTATAGAATTACCATTTTCCGCCTTTGTATTTCCTCGGCGATAGCGCTAGATAACGTCGCCGTGCTTGATATACTTGAAGTGTCGGAATTGATATCTTTCTTCATGGGCGGGGGGAAGTTGCAGTGAGTGTTGGCGCAGGCCGCGGGCGCCACGTGGTGCACCTCTACCACAATCGTCTTCTTTTCTTTATCCCTATTCGTTTCATTCGTGAACACATTCTTCCTCGGCGTCTGGTTATTGTCATAACTACACTGGATGGTGGCGCCATCTTCCGTTAAATTTATAATAGTTCGATTAAGTGGACTCGTCACTCGCGACGGTTCGAATTCTGTTTTGTTTTTTCGCATGTGCGTCTTCTTTTCGTACGTGTGCGGGTTGTTCGGTATACTGGGGCTATCATAGTCTGGCTCTATGTCAGAAGGTGCGTCGAAGTTGTGTGTATCGTTGTTCTTCCATTTGAAGTCTAGACTGTCCCATGTTCTTCTTTTAATTCGGTTCATAGTTAATCTGAAAGAAAGCTGTACTATAATCCTGATGCTTAAAATATATTATAAAAACAAGTAATTTTGTAAAAGCTGCTAGATAAGTTCCCTAAATATGTACAGAAGTTATCGTTAAATAAGTTCGTGATCTTTTATGATAGGGGAAAGTTTTCTATCAAATCATGTTGTTGAATGATTCTTTAAAAACTATAAGAGCGGGCACACAACTTTGACTGCACTATCTCACAACTGTTGTGCGATTGTCGATTGTTTCTCAGCCAATTCAACTGTTTAGTTGCACAACTAAAATTCGAATAGTGTGCGCATCTCCATAAGCACCTCTATAAGCTCATAGAGGTGTCTCAAGAAAGCTCTCAAGAATCAAAGCGAAACTAAACAATTGTGCGATAGTTTAATCAAAGGTGTGCGCGCGCTCTATACATTTGTTTGGTCTATAAATATTGGTAGCAATATCAGAATAATTCACGTTCGACAGGCTTATTACAAAGACCTAAATAAGATAATGTTTGTCACCTGTCAGCTCTATCGGCCGCTTCCTCAGCGACGCTGGCGAGCCGCCTGCGCAGAGCGGCGGGCGGGGCGAGGGCGAGGGGAAGTGGCGCGGGCGCGGGGGCGGGGCTGCGCTCGCCGGCCGCAGAGGACGCCGAGCTGTTGTAGCCCGAGCTCTCCGGAGACACCAGCTCCGTGCCCGCGCCCTCGCGGATCACTAACTCCAGACGACCGCTCACTTTCATTGCTGATATCGCCTATGACAGAAATATGGTTCTAAGTAGGTAGTTTCAGTTAGCATATCTCTAAAGTAAGAAGTAATCATTTGAGTAATTTGAAAAGCTAAAGTATATCACTAAAATTAGAACTAAACTTTTTGTTCATAATAATAACTCTATCGATCTTTGTGCCTTTTTAAAACAAAGGTATAAAACTGTGAATAATAAAAACCTCATTGAAGGAAATGTTGGCGAAATCTTGACCGTTGCAGGACAAAATCTGATCACCGGGCCGCAAACCGGCTTCCCGCGCTATACCACCTTCTCTCACGAACTGAACGAAGATACCAGGCTTCCAATCGGGACCCTTGCATATACTAGAAAAAAACAACAAGATATTTCGTGACAAAAAAAATAAACAACATCTATTAGGGATTGGGGGTTAATGTTTATCACGCTTTTAAGGTTCTTTACATAAAAACGAAGCAAGTTTCAAATGCGTTTTAGCTATGTTTTTCGTATATCAATAATCATCATCAGCATATGAAGTTATAGGTTAACAGTAGTACTAAGCCAACAACCTGTATACTATTCCAGGCATCCATAGTAATGTCGGATTGAACACTTATTGCAACCGGTGCACAAAAGAATCAGACACGTACCTACGTGGTTTTTTTTACCGCACGTGCAGGTGCTTTAAAATACAAATACTTTAAATATCTACGTTAGGTATTAGATAATTTTACTCATTTTGTTTTATGCATCGGAACTAAAATCTTTGCTATTTAAAATAGTCAGGCGTGTCATTATTTTACTATACTAGAGGTTCGATATGTAGGTAATATTATAGTATCGTATTATCTATGGTAAAACAAAAGGTTTGATATCGCGTTTTAATTACTTTATGTCTACTTTTGTCCTCTTTTGTTCTCTTACTTAAATTACATGGCAGTCCATTATTAAAATAACGGTAATTACCCGCAGCCGAGCTTAGCGCGCGGTGGTACCAGTATAGAGAGACGCATGTCAGCAAGGCGGTCGGCGAGGTCGCATAGTGTGGGCGACGACGACGCGGCCGATGACAAAGAACCTCGTTCCGACACGAACTGCCAAGATAGCGGCTCGTGATCCTTCCTAAGACAAACAAAATGCAAACAGAAATTATCGTCAATGGTCTCATAAGAAGGAGTTTAGAAGCAGTCGAGTCGAAGTCAAAGTCGCAATGTTAGTTGCTTAGTCTTTCTTTATATGTCTTTAAGGACAATCCACCTTTGGTATTGAATCCTAACAGTACTAATTCTTACATGATAGGCAACTGATACATGTCTCCTTGTCAAATCGATGCAAATCTGTCTGTTAAAAAGACGATAACATCCAGAAAGTTTGGTTGTTTATTTGTTTTATTGCTTCCTTGAGAAGTGATCAAGCGTTGCATTCACAAGAACGCTATATAGCAACACAAATTGTTATCAAAACAGCATTGTACGGTCACAATATAAACAAAGCTGGTGTGCTGAATGGCGTATAGTTTATGTTTTGTTTTATACATTGCTATTTCAGACTTCAATAAGCAATGTTTATTAAACAAAATATTTGCAAGCGCGTGGTAATTAATGTACAACTATTTGGTGTAGTATTACAGAGAATTTGCTATACAAATCAATTATTAGATATGACGCAGATAAAGAATTTAAGACGGTAGCAGTGAAAATCAACTTCGATTCGATGAAGTTATAAGTATGTTTGATCGACACAAGTTTGTTGTGGGAAAATCTTATTGCTTATTTTTTAAATGTGTGTTCAATATAATAAAACTTGTATATAACGGGTTACTTGCCATACTAAAAACTAATGCCTGATTTGGTGTTGATGCATTACAAACACTGTGAAGTTGCGTGACTGTGGATCATTCTCATAAATTAAAGGAACCTGTAGCGATGTTCCCAAACACGTTTTCAATTATAACTAAAAACCGGGAGCGCAGCGGATGTGCTGTCGTGTTGTTCATTTATAAGACAAAACCGTGATGTTCTCAAAACTTGTACTCACTCTTTGACCGGAATCATGCCCACGTCTGAAACAAAGAAACTGATATTATAAAAATTATTAGAAAAGTTATGTTTACAACAAGGGGATTAAAAAAGGCCAAAGTGAGTGGCAGTGTTAGTGGAAACCGTCCCTTATAAAATATTTAAGAAGGGTAGTATCAAGAGCTATCGAAACCGACGTTTATATGTGTAAATTCGTGCATGTATGAATGTAGAAGAAGCGAGAAAGGTTTGTGAGGACCGAGCCAATTGAAAGTCCATAGTTTTCGCCTATCGCTCTTCGTTACGTGAGGTAAGTTTGTTGTTGTATGAAAATAGATCCATGAATTCAAAAGTTGATTAAACAATTACGTCACGTGATCCAGACGGTCAATATGAGTTGCGTTTTTATGGGATCAACGATCGGTTAAATCGGATAACAAACAACGCACTTGTAAACGCAGACATAAAACATTCCAAACGCATTCTATCGTCTCGATGTATGCGTCTGCAATTATGTTGTGAGTGGTGATTTCTTACCTGTTCAGGTTTCACAAACAGTGACCAAATCGATCCTAATATAAATATTAATACTTCTCTAGATGAAATCTGCTAATATTCTTACTTATATCGTTCGTCGTTATCACATTTAATAAATTAACACTAAATTACTTTAGACTTCTTAGCAGGAGTTGTTATTAACACCTATTGTGTTATACTCGTATTACGAGTATGTTAGTCGTTGGATGCGCAAGGCGGAGGACCATATTCTGTGGAAGATATTGGGGAAGGCCTATGTCCAACAATGGGCTGATAAAGGCTGATGTTGATGATGATGATGATATATTATGGTCACGCTAAGACCTAACGTCTAAGGGACTCGCGATAATTTCTGTAGCAATCACGAACTTCCGAATTCGATATTCTTATTCTTATTGGCGCGGCTGCTATACAAAATGGTGGTTTTGCGCAGTTCGCTTAGTGGAATAATGGTTTTATGATATGGACTTACGTCGCACTTTGATCTTGAGCCGGGACTGCGACGTGAGATAGTGCGCGAGTTCCAAATGCACTGCGTCCTCCACCCGGTATCCATTCACACTCACTATTTGATCGCCCACCTGGAACATACAATACAAATATACAGAACACGACAATACAAAAAATAGTAAATGTAATAAGTGGTTGTAGATTTAAAAACAAACAATAATTCTGACTGAATTGAATGATACGTCACTCATCAAAATCGCTTCAGGCGTTTAGGTTCTAAGCCGTCACATTGGAGGGTTCTAGTCGTACGTAAGTTCATGTATTATATAATACTACAAGAACTCTTCAGTGTGAATCGTTTAAAAATACAATTACTTAAGGATACAAATAGTCAATAAATACTTATTTTTCTGAACGATAAGAACTGCCACACTCAGAGTCTTTAAGTGATTTCTTTTAATGTAGATGATATGAGTAAGCCTGTCCAAGTGACCAATTACAAAGTAGTTGAGTTTGAGAGGAACTGAGTTGTCAACATACATAGTTAAACATTAGTGTTTAAATAAACATGTTTATATTCAGAAAGTGTTGAACACGACAGTGTCGGAATATAAACAACTGGGTTAACACTAAACGGCGACAAACGACGTGTGAAATTTAACAAGAACGTGATCTCAATGCGAATAATTATTCAACATTTCTGATGATAATTAAGTGATGTTTTAAATGTAGATATAATTAACTATTTGGTATCAAACTTTTTGAAAAAGACATAGTGTTTACGTTTATGTTTATTATAGCACCAGCATACTTGTAGTTATTTACTAACGTGACGTGAGCATGGCGTGCGATTAGATTCGAGTTTTAGTGATGTGATCGTTTCGTCGCGATTGGGTTGATGAATGAAGAGTGACGTCACAGCTCGACGCGAGGTGGTGACGCGTTGGCTTGTGACGAGAGGAGCACTTTCTTCTCGTTCGGCCAAGCCGGACAGTCGTGGCCCACATAGCTGGCAACTTTCGATCAGACTTTCGATCCACCTCCTTGTTTTTTTTATCTCAACGACGCGGGAGACTCGATGGATTACGAATTCTTGATTAATGAAGGGCGGGCATATTATTATACGTCGGTACCTTACCAAAGGAACGTTCGTATCGAGGCTACTTTTTTTGAAAGCTAAATTAAAATGTATTAAATGATACTTTAAACGTATTTGTATGTTAGACAGTGAGTTCTTAGTTGAGACTAGTCTACATTTAATAGATCTGCATTACGTAACATTGAAATTAAACATGATAAATAAATACGTTTTAGATTTAGGGGTTCATGAGATTTTTTCCTACAAGTTACAAAGCTGACATTTATAATCGATATTATTATTTCTGCACCAATAACTTGATTTTTTACCGTTATCAGTACAAACACAGAATACAATTTATATACGCCCCAGGCTTGGATAATTGACAGTGAATTTATAACAGTTGTGAGAAGCGATGTTATTTCGATCGAATTTCGTTCGAGAAAACCGCACCGACCGCATTTAAATCGATTAGTGCAGCGGCGTTAGCTCATTAATACAATATCCGTGTCAGATTACCAGTAGATTTTAACTGCTAAAACATACTTGTTATATAACTTTTTAAAAGGAATATAAAAAAAACGAAAATATATTTTTTTATGTACAAATCTCTTGGCACTTGAAACTTACCGTACATTCTTTATAATGTGTTGTACGCTCATACGCGAAAACAGCTAGATAAAAAAATCTTTGAAATGACAATTCTAAACGGAACGGGTAAACATGTTATTAAAAACGCGTCAATCAAATCCTATTCAACGATTAGAAATGAAAGAATTCGCAATGAATGAAAGCCTTTCTTTCATCATCGGCTTACGTTAACCTATTGATAAGACTAAACAATTTTAATAAGCTTCGTTGCGTTGATGCGTTATTTCTACTAATACAAAAATGTTGAATCAGAGATTACCCAACAGAGGGCGGTAATTTTTAGTCAAATGCTAAAAAAAAAATCTCCGAATCTACGTAAAGTAATAAATTAACAAACTATAATAATGTCAACAACTATAACTTGTAAAATTCAATGTCAAGTGGTTCATTTGTGCACACGAGGTTCAAATGTTTACACCTTTTCGATGACTCAGTGAGTGATAAAGCCCGCTTTATTGTACCAGCTGTGAGGTTTGTTTGACGTCTGGTGTCTTTATAAAAATACTAGACTCTATTAATTATCCATCCATATTATTTTTTGAAGATAGAGTACGCTGGAAAGAATAATACTCTAAGAAAAAACGATTTTTTTTATTAAGGTAAATATTGTTAAAATAAGTTTAATTACTGATAAAAAATGTAAAAACTGTTTTAAAAAATATTTACAATGCGAAACAATGTCGAATTACAATGTATTAAGTGCAGCAAAAGTGGAAAAAGGTGTCATTTCTTTGTTGCTGATTCTATAATTATGAAAACCACATTAATTCTTATAATGTTCCTTACAGAGCCATGAATAATTTCTGCGTTCCATAGCCTTAATCAGAAACTGGTTTCATTTCGGATTAGGGGCTGCACAAACTATGCGCCCGTTCGGCCATCTGCGAATGTAAAACTCAAGGAGAAATAGCTTCTTATAACCATATTAGAATTAGTTTTCTTTTTAAGTGCAATAATTTATGTGTTAGGCTGATGATGTAATGTTTTCAAGACATTTTGAGCTTGAAGCATTTGCTGTCAGATCTTCATAGCGTTAGCAAATAAACCGGTTGGATTGCTCGCAACCGATGCAATAAACACTGAACACCAATACCCACCATCTCTCTTGTTTCCTAACGATACTTGCCCAACTGTATAACCGTATTACTATTTATTCTTTTTTTAAAAACGAAATGGTTGCTGATTACAATCGAATATTACAAAAAACACTGGCCAGTGAGATTTGCGAATTGAAGAAATAAGGAAAAAGCTACTTAAGAACCTATGTTTCTTATTTTACCTCTTTCCATATTTTTATAAATATATTTAACGTTTATAACATTTAAAAATAATGTGGAGTTATTATGCATAAGTAGAAAGAAAATATCCGGTAGAATGCTGGCCGTTGGCACACTGACCTAAGAATAAATTTAATTTGTATATTTTATACAACTATGGGTCATTACAACTTGTTTGTGTCTTATTTAAACTGGAATTTTCGTTGTAGAGCTAGACGTTATTATAACCTAAAAGTAAAAGTGATTTTTAAAGTCGAACTAGGAAGTTAGACTTTGTTACGAATGCAGTTGATACCTATTTATTATTATTTAAGTAAATAGCTCAATAAAACAACGAAATCGTTTGTAATTTTAAACTTTTTTTTGTTGTGAAATATTCTTAGAGTTTTTGAATCAAAACTTCAACAAGAATATTTTAATTATAGCATTGATTTGGTATTGCTTATCGTAAACAAACAGTTCAAATTCGGTCGCCGGACTATGGCACAGGATTGTAACGATTTTCTATTTTAGCAAATATTACACAAGAGTTTACACAGAGGCTCACACGGTATAGAAAGTGGGCGTCTGACGCTGACCAGCGCAGATAAACTGACTCACGCAGTCTCAATGCTGGCTGGGCTATTTCTAAATTGTCGTATAATTGCACACAACTCGCCTTCTTCCTGTACTTACCGTCGTTTACGCGGGAGACATGGTATTTTCTTTCTTCAAATCATTTCTCCTACGGCGCAGAAAATTTCACCAGACACGCATTAAAGTCGTGTTTTAGTTTCCGTTTTCTTAAGTAATTGCAGCTTATTTCCTTTTGACATTTATAATTTTATGCAAAAACACCGGACATAAAGTCAATAGACTCGTGTAAATAATATCACGGATATAAATTGGAACCTTTGCTAAATAGGTTCTACGGTTAGAATTTGAAATCACAAAAAATACTCTTTAAAAATTGAGCTTGTTAGGTGATTATATTTTAAAACATTCTACGACCGCCGCTCAATGATTTCTAAGCTTTTTAATTTTGGTGTGTTTATATATTTTAGTATCCGACTTCCCAAGATTTCTTGTAAAAGCCGAACAACTTATTGTGCCGCCAGAATAACGGATGTATTCATGAATTTTCGTAACTTCATTGTTAGGAAGTAATTATGCGAAAATTAAACTGCGCCGCTGCGAATTTGAATTATTGTGTTTACTGCTGTAATTATAACTGTCTTATTGTAACTTGATTGCAGAATTCATTTATGCGAATTAAAATTTAATGTCGGCAGCCTTTGAAATCAACTTCCATGTATTTTTCTTTCCAATCAGCGATAAAATAATAATAATAAATAATAAATCTGCGTTTTGAATTTTATTAACCGCTGCCTTTGCTATGTTGCAATCAACTTAATGTAGAGAGTTTAAACGTCTTCTAATTCTACTTTAATAATAATAACAATAATAATAATAAATCATTTAATCCATTCAATCCAATCCATAGTAAAAATAACATAGGCGTTGCAGATAAAAAAAAAATTGATTGGATAAAAACAGTAAAACATGTATACATGCTAAAACAGACAACAACAGAATAATCGAGTACACAAAAAGCACATACATAATTAACAAGTATATGAAAAAAATTAAATTAAATAAAATAAAATAAAAAGTTATACAGGTATTCTATTGACTGGAGTGCTGAATGGATAAGGCCTTTACTCAGCTATGGTGCTTATTTGTAAAATAAGCGCTGATGTTCCGTAAAAGCCTTTACGTCAGAACGACAGTTGCAGCAGTAAAAAAACTTTCATGTTTGTATTTTGTTTTTTTTTTTAAATACACGATTCACACATAATGTATATTCATTTAAACGTTTAACAATAGAAAATTAATAGCCGCAGTTACTCAACGAACAAAATGAATTCTCCTAATGCAATGTTACTCGCTGTCGAATAAATGTTATGATTAATTGACAAATAATCATTACGCTTACACCCATGTACTGAGACGTGTCTTACGTAAGCCGGTGTGTATTACAATTAACAATACTCCAAATCGTAAATGAGAAATTTGACCCAAATTATTGCGAAAATAATGCGATCATACAAATGGAGGTACCTGAGGTTGGGTTTTTAGGGTTCCCACAAATTTTAAATGATGAAAACTTTTCTGTGTAAAAATATATTTTTAATATTTAACTGGAGCCATAACCCTAACCTTTACTTGTCAATACTTTGTGTACTAACTTTTATGATAACAAACTAGGCACATAACTACCTACTTTGACAATTTTTTTAATTTTTTTTCGACAGTCCCAAGAATAATATTAAAGCAAAAGAAAAACTTAGAGTTAGGAACTGGGTAGCCCTCTATACCAGAGGAAACAACAATGTTACGTGAGCGACAAAAAACAATAACAAGAGTGGTATGCGTCTTGCGACAATTCAGCCTCGGAACCGAACAATTGTGAAGCCGGCAAACTAGCCCACTGAGTTAATTGTTCGACGCGTTCACGTTGGCCCAGCACTGGGGCTCGAACGTGAGAAATTGCACAACGCTTCACATGTCGCGTGGTGTTGAATCAATTTTCTCTCTTGTCCAAGTGCGTACAAAGATAGAAGACAATGAGATAATGCTCTATTGAATCTGACTGCGAAAAAAGTAGGAACTTAGAACAACAACTGTGCCGACTACATTCATAGATTGATTGTTTTCAATCGTATAAATCATGTACCACCTATACACTTACATGCATCACTTTAAGCTTCTAAATTATCAATTTAAAATTCAAAGACCTAACTGCCCTCAAGAACTTGACAGCTGAACCAACTAAACGATACGTTATTGCTTTTACTATTATAAGCAAATTTAGCCATAAATAGTTAGTTAGATTTGTCACGTAACTAACCTTTAATCCTTGCAGATGTGCTTCGGAATTGATGTCAACTTTGGATACGAAGAATCCGGTGGCGTATTCGCGGCCGCCGCGCAGTGCGAAGCCGAACGCGGGTGCGGCGCGGCGCGGCCGCAGCAAGCGCACGACGCGCACGCGCCGCTCCACCGGGCCAACCGCCGGTTCACCGCGCGAACCAGACGTTGTCGTCGACGCCGTGGATGTCGAGTACATCGTGCAGCTAGAAAAAGCAGCTAATTAGAATATACCTTTACATATACACTCCACACTACAGGTCTCCAGGAAAGAAAATTAAAAAACAATCTCTCCTCGAGTCAAAAACTAGACGATAATTATTACTTTTGATGATACGAGTTAAGGATTGCTTATTTTCATAAATTAAATCTTTGCAAATGTGAGACATTTGATTAAGAAAGTAATTATTTGCTGTCATAAATATCATCATTTTTAATTACCATATAACTAAATTAAACGAACGAATCTTAAGGAAACATAAACTTGACCTTTTGATCTACCTCCCATTTCGTCGGTTGTTTAAGACTAAAATTTTAGGCCAGAAGTGCCTCACGGAAAGAAACATAACTAAATATAATATATTAGATATTTTATAAAAGCTATGAGTACGAGTACGTCTCCAAGATTTTCACACGGGACATTTGTTGAGTTACGTACATCGCAATTCACATTTGAAGGCAAAAATGCAACACTCATTTATTATTTGCCAACACAGTATGTATGTGCGTGTGTGCAAATTACATCATTATATATATCTAGTGTCATAACAGTGCGTCATAAACCCGCCAGTCATGAAAAGACTAGACTTAAGAGTAATATAAGATGGCAAGTCACTTAGGAGGATGCGATACTGGGACACATAGTCAAATTACATGCAATTTACTAATGTACTGGTAAGATAGAAATAGATGATTGTTCTTTACATAAGCATTTAAGATACGCTAATAAAAAATAAAGCAATCTCAATTACACAAATGACTCACTTCTCATCAAATTTGGTGCATAAAGTGATAAGCGACAATCACTAGTGTTATGTTTTATATACTATCTTATAACGCATATTCATGTATCACATATGTATTGCTAAATTTAAATATATATAAAGTAAAATTTAAAAGTTGTTATAAACAAAAAATATATATTCTATTGAAAATATTATATGTAATCTAATGTATGTCGCTTTCGTCTCAAATAACGCATGGCAGCAAAATTAGAGAAACCTTATTCATCAATTTCTAAATTACAAGTAATACTATCACTACAACAGCTGTAAGCGACAAAATTAAGCGAAGCTATTATCTGTACAATGGACAATCGGATCATAGTTAACGGAAAGCAAAGAGGAAACACTCATCATCCGGAATTGACCTAAAAATAAGAAGCCTTACTACCACTTTGTGTGCTTCCTTTGTGGACTAATAACTATAGATGCGAATTTCATGAACCTTTTAACCTATACAGATTGTTACAATCGTTTGTCATAAAATGTATTTATGAAAGAATAGGTCTTGCTCGCGACTTCGCCCGCGTGAAATAAAAAAATATAATCTATGTTACTCACAGATAAATTACCTTTCTGACGGTAAAGAATTTTCAAAATTACCCCAGTAGTTTTTGAGTTATTTCAATAAATACAAAAATACAAATCTTTCCTCTTTATAATATAATATTATTATTGAAGTATAGATAAGTATGGACTCTCATAAATTGAATTTTAAACAGAACGACTACAAAGATAAGGCTTTTATCATTTAAATCTCGTATTACGTTACAATGCAAGTGTAACGTTACTAGTTCATGTAACAGATCATAAGTCTTGTTGGAATGTTATAAAATGTGTGTCACCGCAATTGCATTCAAATTTCCATGGTGTACATCAATCACGTGTAAGAGTCGTGTACACTTGTGTGCGGATTGCCCATACCGAATGCCATAAAACGGGATCCTTATGACCTACTTTGGAGCCTTTCCAATTGTATTGACATTGATTTCCAATAATACAGACAATTGTACAGGTTTAGCGGAATTACTACTATGATAAATTCATATTAACAAAACAAAAAAAGATATATTTTACTTTTTTTTACCTTAAAAGCAGATTAAAACATCAATTGATGACGCAGTCATAAAACAAAGAAGCACAAAAAGTAGCCGCATTATTTTAAATATGAAAAACGGAAACTCACTAAGTTCAGGTTCAAGGTTTATCATATTAGCGCCTGAAGGTAAATTATTATATTTTTTGTTAATAAAATCGTTCTAATTTATTTCAAATAGTAAATTATACTTGAGGGTATGGAATTTGGTCAAAATAACAATAACAGCGGTATCAATAAATTTGGTCTGCCAAACAGGTTTTAGAGCGAAATCAGTGGTCGCAAACCACAAATTTTGAATAATGATTTTCTAGGCAAAGACAATAATTGCATTATCCATTTATTAAACTAAAAGGAGACATCGATTAATACGAGTATATAAGACAAAAATATGGAAGTTACAGAAAAGTACTTTAATCAGTTTTTGATTTTATCTGAGACTAGCTGTTCCCTTGCGGCTTCATCCGCGTGAAATTATAAAAACTTTATTTTATTGTTTACATTTGTCAATTCTCAATTGCAAATGTCAAAATGACATGACGTGATAACAAACCATGGCAATCTTTTTTCCTTGATGTTGGCAGCAACTTATGGTCTCTTTCCCACATTAGAGTTTTTATCCAAAATATTTACCCTTAATTTTAATGGCGTGAAAATATATAGCCTAAAGCGTGACGTAAGTGTAGGGCTTTTTATTAAAAAACGAATCATTCAAAAATATGCTGTAATTGCTGACATTAAAAGATTTTTTGCGATATAAATATTAATTCTATGCATTTTTTTTTTCGTATCCTAGCTGTCATGTTTTACAACTATTTGTATGTCCGTATTTTTTTTAGTTGTTATTTGTCTAAAGTACAAAGACACGGGGTCATGGGGGTGGCGGCAGGGAGGGCAGGGAGGGCAGGGAAGGGCAGGCGCGAGGGCAGGAGTGCAGCTCCTCGGAGGAGCAACGACCTCGCCGCGAACTCCCGGCCGCTCTTCGTCACTGATATCCGTCACACTCGCTGATTCGCCGGACCTTCATTCCTAAACAATTTACAGTCTATATTTACCTTGAACTATTGTTTCACGCGCTGCATGTAATGCAACCTGTATCGATATAAAGATAAAGAACAGTGTTATTCTTCGGATCATATCTGTATCAGGATATATTGTCCTTTCAAATACTTCAAAATATGAAAGTAAATGGTTCAAATAAATTGCTGAAATGTCACATAGTAATAATAAAGTACGCGACAAGATAAAGAACGCAAATAATTGTAATTAATTTTTAATAATATCGAATACAAGAAATATTCATTAACATGTTATTTTAAAATGTTATGTTTTCTTTAAAAAAATGTTGTGGAATTTAAAAGTTATATGCGTTATTACAAAAGCATTGCTCAGTTACGAGCCACCCTTAGCTTAGTTGTTTTATTGATGAAGCTTTGGTTCACGGCTGTTGCGAGGCATTGCATAGTAAAGCCGGCTAACCGGTTTCCTCGCGACGCAACTGTCCAGACTCTCGAGCTATAAATTTTTTGCACTAGGCAGGGCATCTTATTGTAGCAATAAATCATTTCGCCCTGCTGTTTGAAGCTATAGTTTTAAGCGAAGATTACAATCAACTGAAGTGAGTTGTCCGGACAACTTTATTTATCGCTTAGTAGTCGCGGTTAGAGTTAATAGTCACCATAAATTGTCTCCGGAGAATGCTGTCCAGATATTTTGCCGTCTTAATGTAATATCTAAATCTCAATAATGGTGCTAAATAATTAACATATAATAATCTAACACCTATATTCTAAAGTAATGTTGAGAGAATTTGTGTTGTTTTAGGTGAAATATATGACTTTGCGGTAATATACACATACAAACTCATTTAAAAGTAGTAAAACTAAGTTGTCCAATAATGAGTTGGCTAAACTACTTAGAATACCGTAAAATAGCAGCACTTCCTTAATGTTTCTTATGCTACCTGTAGCTAGTCCCGGGATAGTATCCTATTACGTGTAATCAGGGATTCCATGTAGGCGTCAACGATTACGTGTTTCAAATATGAATGTGCAAGAACGACCTATAAGCATAGCTAACGAATAAAAAAAAACAATGTAACGTATGTTTTAAAAAAAATGTTACTGTTTATTATAACGTGAATTTCAGAGCTCTAGAAATAATTGTTGGAATCTATACTCTTCTGGCGATTTTGATACATCAAGATCCTCGACTCGCACATTTTTGAAACTAGTGATGCAACGCGTTTATGTCTTTTACTCCTTGCTCCTAATCAATGAAGATGTTCGAGTATTTAATCGATTATTATGTCAAATATTTCAATTTCCGCAAAACTAAAATAAAGGACGTGTACTTTTATTCATTTTGTCTTCATTAATATTTATATTTAAGTAATTCTTGGCATTAAATTTGCGTTATAAAGTCATTTAAAAGGCGTATGGATAAGATTTTATTTTAAGACATTTACGTTCAATGTTCGAGTCGATTATATGGATAAAAAAATGACAAAAAGCGTGAAAGTGAAAGTTCCGATAGACTTGCTTAAAACGTACACTTGACACAAAATTGAGTTTCATCGTAACAGCCGGCGCGGTAACTTGCGCCCTGACAACATTATTGATTATTGCTTTTTGTTAGATATTACCATGACTATGACATATTTTATTGATACAACTAAATAATGTTGTTACAATCGAACATGCAGCTATCTCGGCAACAGCTTCTAACAATTTCAATGAAAATGTTGTGCAGTTGATATAATAATTTATTTATTCAATCTATGAAATTACGAAAGAAAAATAAAGCGTATTTTTAAGTTATCAATCAAATTATTAATACACATCATCTGTGGATTTTTCAACGCATTTCAAGGATTGAAATTTCCATATTTCATTGTTTAAAATAAAATTATGCGATAACATTCATTATGTATTCTACTATCGCATTATACATAAACATAAGATATTCTCAATATTCAACCCTAATCCGAAAACTATTTGCATAGTAATAAATAACATTAATAATTAATCATATGGAACAGTTTTATGTAACATGCAATAAATTATAATATAAAATTTTCTAATATATATTCTATATGCATCACGTATTTAATTAAAACTGATTAATTAGAAAGCTGATTATTCAGTATAAGAAAATGATAGTTTTAATCTAGTTTAAATGTTATATCATAGCTGGGAGTTTCCAGATTAACATAATGACTGATGTTTTTATCATTCAAACCTACTTTCGATTCACTAACATTTTTACTACTAAATACAAAGTCAACTTCGGTATATCAATAAATTTAAATAAATAAAATAAATTTATAGTATACTCAGAATCACTATAATTTCAATCAGAGTCATTTGATGGTCACAAAGATAGTCCCGTACTATATATTTAATATGAATACACTAAACTAAGTGACTGCTTTAATAACCAATCAATTTGAGTGTGGTAATACATAAATGTTTCTAAACCTAAAGTACCTACTAGCTAACACAATTTATATAATAAATCTTTTACGCACCGCGTAGTGGCAAATGCCGCAGCGAATCCGGTGATCTGTCGTCAGGTAAGTAATGGGAAAACGCCGAAATAAGACGTCGCTTACACCGGAAAAATCCATACATGATACAAAATACAAGGAGATATTTCTCGACTACAGTGTGGCAAGGTCTTTAATTATAATAAGTAGTTAATAATACCCGTCTTGTTAGCTGTTAAGTGCAAGATAGAAAAGTTTTGGAAATTTTGTTATGTAAAACATTTGCCCGTTTTTTCATTTCAGGCTAGAGTATCCTAACAGAAAATGTTCATTGTAATGATTAAAAAGTGTGCTGATTAAAAAATGGAAGACATTTAATAATTTAACAGATTATCGGATATATAAGTCGGTCTGTATAAGTATTTATAAATCTTAGCGAACCGTATAATTCTCAAAATTAGGTCGTCCTCTCCCTCGCACTCGTAATTCAATAATGTGCTAATTTAATCTTAAAATATACATACACAAGTGTTAATAAAAAATAAAACAAGGAATGCATCCAAAAAACTATTTGGTTTGATGACATTTGCCTGTAGCTTCAAAGGAGAAAGTATAACATTGTAAATGACCCAACTGTTTATACTGTATGTTTTACATTTAGTAAAAAGATACTAATCGCTATACATTTTCATATTACAGCTTCAACAATATGTAACTAATCGGCGACTATACCTGGAAGGTTAGACTAAATACTGTATAGAAATCAAAATATTGATGTTAGAACTGTTATTTCTATTTTAGGCTAAAGATTTCAGCTTATTACAATAATTAACAACAAAAAATAGTAAAAAGAAACAACTTTCAAAACTCAATAAGGCGAGAAAGAAAAGAAACAAAACTGTTTGAAGAACACAGAAAAAGCTGACTATTTACATTAGCGACGTAAAGAGGCGTGAATGAAATAAGAAAAGAAATTGCAAAAACGTAGATAAAAAGTCGTGCCATCAAGGCCTAAGGAAAACTAAGAACAGGGCTTGCTAAATATAGCAATGATTCTCTAGGTGCATAGCGGGCAGGCCGAGCCGGGCCACGCCGCACCGGGCGGGCAGAGGGCGGCGGGCGGCGGGCAGTGCGATACCGCGCCGCGCAGGTGGCGCTCGCTCGACCGTGAATCCCCTCGCCCTCGCCCCGGCTAACAACTGTTCCTTGTTTTTTTTTCTCTTTATCTATCTGAGAGCAATGGCCTTGACGCTGACTAACCACTAAAATACGTCTTTTCCAAAATCGCTCGAATTCTTATAATCACGCTACATTACGTATACTTATACTTCCTCATTGTTACATTTTTTGTTATACTTCTTAAGTCACTGTTGTGAGACTTAAATGCAAACGTGTTCGTAATTGGCGTGTTTATTGAACAAAGTTCACATTAAAATTTACAAACATTCGATACACGCACGATAACAACAATCGATATTGCTTGGTTACAAAACAAAAACTTTTGGGGAGTTGAGGGGATTCATAATTTCCGTTGCGAGCGTCGAAGCCTTTGCATAGACGGTCGTATTACGTTCCCCTCTATCTATGCCGGAGTGTTGTAAAATGAGCTGTAGGGGCAAAAGTCCTAGAGGTATGCAGTCAGAACTATGTGAGTCAGACTGAGGCAGAAACGCCGTAAAATAACAGGCGGACAAACCGGCTGAGACTCGTCGCCAATTAACCGCCTCCGACCTCTGAGCCGCCAGACCGCGCTCCGGCTGCTATTGATAGATACTTACACTACATGTGTCCCTAAATGCCTCAACCACCTGGGTAATGCAAACCAATGCAAAGTAACTCATGTCCACGTTGAGTTCACTTCTCATGGACGTAGGATTTTAAATAATGCCTGCTTGTAAGTTTTATTTCTAAAATATGTCTGAGTGTTAACCTAGAATTATATAAAACATATGAAATTTTAAATGTCAACAAAAATCAACAACACATTTATTGGCATATCTAAGCAGAGTATGGAAACATTTAGAAAATAATTTCTACAAATTGTGAATCCTGCTAGTGCATCGGTACCTACTTAGCAAGAATACCGTAAGCGGTTGGAAAGAAAACCACACCAACGAACGGCATAAATATAATAGAATCATTTTACATACTTTGTCGATTACAGAATTTTCTCACTTCGTAAAACGGTAAATAAATGATGCCTTTCCTGATTTGCTTATAAATTATGTAGGTTCTATAAATGGAAAACTGATGTGACCGGATACGATGAACGATGAAAATCACTATCCTTAGTTTAAACATGATCCATTAATGAAGTTATCTAATCTAATCTAATAATATAAATTTGAAAGTTTAGATGGATGAATGTTTGTTCAAATTTGTAGCATACACAGCTGAACGGATTTCGATGATATTTGGCATAGATGTAGAGTATAGTCTAGAAGAACACATGGGCTACTTGCTTTTGTTTTTTTGATTCCAAGCGGACGGGGTCGCGGTCGGAACCTATTAAACAGTAGTTTTACACAATACCATAAACAATTGAAGTAGGATTATTAAAAAAAAAACTGTAAGAAAAGACGTGAAGTCTATGACGTAAATGATATAATGTCTCTAAAGTATGCTTTACTTTCCAAATCTAAAAGTAAAAGATTTTATTAAAGCTTAATCACCATGAGAAAATAGCTTTGTTACATTCGCGCATCCTTGCGCAATCGTGCTCATCTCGAGTCGGGCAAAGGCAAGAGTTGCGTGGCGGCATTGTTCGCTTGCCGGTCGCCGGTCGCCGCACTAAAGAAAAACAAACACGCCGAACTCGCCCTTTTTGTAGATAAGTTATACCAAAAGAAGACTGGTTTCCCTGTTGCACTCGATTGATATGATAATTTAATTTCCCAGTATATACGTAACCTAAACATGCGATTCGAACGTACAATATCTATTTAACATTTTATATTTCATTGCCTGTTAATTATTTTTTTTGTATAATTCACATAAACTTTATTGATCGTTCCTTTTAATAAGACTAGATCAAAACCCGCCAATTGTAACAATTATAGTATAAATAAATCATATTTATTGCCTATTACATTATTATAATTGAAACTGCGTTTTTTTGTTTACAGTTACTGTTATTTTCACAAAATTAAATGATATGCAGAACGAATAGAATAAAAATATGATGTTTGAATGTATCCACAGAATTTCAAACAAAGAGACTCAGCGTCAAAAAAACAACCCAAATCCGTGTAACGGAACAAATATCAGATTATGAAACTCGTTTTGATGTGCGGATAAAAACAAGATAGAGGAGGTTATCCTTTACCATTGTTGAAAACTAAATATACTACAACAATAAGTAGACGTAATAAGAGAAAATTTAGATAAATGGAGCAAAATACTAGAGCAATTTTTAATTTAGCCTATACGATTAGTAGTTGGTTTAAATTTTACAACCGACTTATACTTCTTAATGTGTACAAAAACTACATGATGCGTTTAAACTATTTATCTGAGCTGAGGAAATAAAAAACAATCACTTTAACTATATACAATATAGTGTATAGGTAACTAAAGATGAGCTGACGCCAAACAAAAAAATTAACGCATAATAACTTCGCATGATGTAACAATAACAATGTCATTGTTAACGAAGGGCACATTTCTAATCTAAATTGTATTTAGTTTTACAATGGCGACAGTGGTAAGTGGTGTAACTCATCTGCAGATTAAACGTAACCGAGCGCTCATTTCAAAATGAATAAATTATCACGCTAGTTATCTCTGTCGAGTAGCGAGGAGCGTGTGAACAGAAACTACCTCATCTCGTCTGTCAGCTCACTTTCCATCCATTCATGGCTTCTTCAGCTTTTTCAAACGATTTCTTTCGACCTTCTTAAGACTATGCGACGTTTATGTTCAATTATTGCCAACTTTCTTACTGATGTCGTTTATTGGTAACGTGTGTTTGTAAAATGAATCTGACAGGCATGTAAACGCACCGGTGTTTTGTACTATAATGTATATTACAGTTTCTAAATTTACGAAAAATAACTATTATATCTTACGTCTTCATCCTTCTACGTCCTTCTTTAAGGTAACTTGAAAGCAATAATGAAACTTTTAGACATACATACATTAAAAATCCCAAAAAAACCCTGCTGAAGTAGTTGGGTTATGAACACAACGTATGGAAAAAATACTTTAATGCCTTTTAAGTAATAGAATATTAAACAGGACGATACAATCAATTACCGAATTACTGAATTATATTGTAACCTACACAATCTAAAATCTTATTAGTTATTGCCTGTTTCTTGCCTTATAAGTAACAAAGGAAACAATTTAATAGATTTACACCGCGATTCAATTTCGAATAATGATGAAACGTCCTGCTGTAATGATTCCTAGCAAACGATATAAGACAATCAGCTCAACAAAGTCACATAATTCACTATGAATTGCTTTTACGACGAATGTTTAGGTGTAGGTAGACGTAAAAAATGCAAATTATATTGTAACTAGCTGTTGCTCGCGACTTCGCCCGCGTGAAATTAAAAAATATAGCCTATGTTATTTACAGATAAATAACCTTTCTGACGGTGAAAGAATTTTCTAAATTGGCCCAGTAATTTCTAAGTTATTTCAATACATACATAAATACAAATCTTTCCTCTTTATAATATTAGTATAGACAAGCAAATAAATTACATTTAGTCAAGCAAAATTAATATTTTTAGAATATGAAAACACAGCAATATAG
>LD688932.1:5496077-5508989 GCA_003118335.3 Papilio memnon
GATATACAGTATGTTATTATTTAAGTAGTAGTTAGGTACATGTATTTCCTTTTTAACGTACTCTCTCAACATTATTGATAATGTCAAACAGTGATATTGATGTGTCTTACTTAATGCTGACAAGGTTGCATTTTATCATTCAAAATTATCTACATGTATCAGACAAATGGATAAGAGAAACAAACATTAGAAAATGTTTTCCCCCAAATAGAAGATGGTATCATAGAATAAATACATAGTTTAACAAAAGTCCGAACTAATTAACCGAAGATTATTTATTCAATTAGAATTTTATCAAGTCATAAAATAAGTCATAAACGATGAAAATTACAAACCAATAAGAACCATTTTTTCATAATCCTTAAAAGTAGTTGCTTAAGACAAACATTACAAACCTTTTCAGTCCAATTCACCGACTAAGTTAGTGTTGTATTTCACCAACATTAAAATTTGAGTAACTGAACATTATATCGTTGTTGATCAAAGTGTCATTTCACTCGAACGGAAGCATTGAACGTATTTAATAACACTGTTACACTTCTCTCGGGAATGTATAGTCATAAACTAACACCGATGTGAACGACAATATTACGGTACCAAAAACAAATTCACGGTTGGATTATGGCGGCAGTGACGATAGCGGGTGGAATAAACAGAAAGCGCGACACACGTCCGCCGCGGGCGACGGACCGACGCGAATGCTAAAATAAAATAGTGGCAACCGAAGAAAGTTCGTCGTCACGAAGGTACCGAACCACAAGCGATAAAAGCCTTTGCTTACTGATTTAATTTGCGGGTAATAAGTCATGTTGGGCGTGTAGCTAACTGTTCCTGACCGAATGGATGTCAAAAATTCGACCATACATCGTGGAAATGAAAACGTACCGTCATACAGCTCATTCTCAGTATTAAAAAAATCATTTTAAAAATAAAGGTTTGCCTTTCATAAAATAGATCAAGTTATTTCTTATTAAAGAAAGAGTTTAGTAAATGTTTACATTGTTTTAAATTAATACTTAGCTATTTTATCGTCGTCAAAATAAAAACCTAGGAAAAATGAACTAAATATGATGGTAACCTGATAGTAAAATTGGTCCGTTATCTAGACATCAAAATACAATATTTAGTAATATTGTGACAATGTAGCTATGGTTATATACAAAGAAAATATAGATAAATGATAAGAATTACAACAGTAGTTACACTTGTCCTAGCTATATAAAAAATATTAGCAACAAAAGAAACTATGTGGTTCTTAAAAAAATAGAATGGCAAGTATTCTCCTGTAATTTCTAAATTACAATACAAATATCAATAAATACAAGGCAATTAACTTAATTATTACGTAATTTGTATGTAACAAATAAACGGAAAGCAATTTGCCAACATTTTCCTTTCAGGAAATGGATGTCCGCGAAATAATATTTGATTTTATTGATAGACTAGAAAAGGAAGGCGGAAAATTTGATAAAATAAATTAGCAACTGTTGTTTTCGATACTAAGAAACACCGAGAAAATAAATAAAAGATAGATAAAAACTCAGAACACGAACGTACACATTATTTCTTACTTGATTAGTAAAGATGGTATTTGTCCTTCGATGATGTCAACAAACTTAACGCTGTTCTTTTTTCGGTTCATCTATGGGCAGTCAGAATTTTATTAAGGGACCTATAGCATCGGATAACATATGGATACCTGATATTATAGGCATCGCCAGCTGAACATTTAGTGGCTATCACAAAAATGTTCTTGTTTGAAGTAATTTTAAAATCTATTTGACATTTTTCGATTCTTTAGACTGGGAGTAGCTCAACACGTGCTATTCATAATCATAATAATTTCAAAGCATTCATAATTGAATGTAAAATTACCAAAGAGTTGTGATATGATTGAAGCGGAGGACGACATGTCGCTTAGAAGGGCGGAAGACCTAAGTACATCACTGAGTAATCACATGGAATTATGATAATGATGCGACCCTCATTCAGTAACGTATTAACACAATTTAAAACATCACCACTATGGTTAAACTATGGTCTTCCGTATAGTGATGTCATAACTTTCATCATTAACATGGCCGCTTTAAAGATATTCGGAAAATTGGAAAGTGGGTAAATTAAGGTAATCGATTACGTTAACGTTATAAATGACATCTTGTTAACACGACGAGTTTTCTATTTTACATTTCGCTTCTTATAAATAAATAACTAATCAGCCCTTTATGATGCGATGGGTTGTATAACTTTTGACTTTGCGATACCGCGATACTCCTATTTTTTCCCCAGATTTTTTTTATTAAATTTTTAAATGTAGTTTTATTACACTACGTTGATAACAAATATGTTTTATTGCAAATGCTATCTATCAGCTTGTTCGCGATTATATCTAACATTCAGTTCCGAGCGTTAATTAAAATCAGGCGACAACGCTTACCAATTTGAAGTGATCGGTTAAGGGCCAACATCAACATATTAATTATTTATTTATTTAAGAAGAAAGTATATCTATGCCCTCTTTCCATATAGACCGATGATCTCTTAAACAAAATACGAAATAGTTATTTGGGAAAGCGGGAATAAATAAAACAATCAATAACCACATCTGAACATATTTATTAATAGCACAACAACACTAAAAACTAAAATCCTTATAATTTATCACATCATCTCAAATTACAATTTCAATACCATCCTTGCCCGACATCCATTATGTCTTTAAATAATGTTATCAAAGATATGATGTCTTCCATTTCTAAAATATCACCCAAAAATACAGCCTTCTAATAACATTCAAAACACTTCATTCTTGCTCTCACCTCGATTACATTCTATATTTACAGTAAACATCTATGTAACATCGATTTAATCAATAATCCTCTAAAATACATCAAGTTTAACAACAATATCTATTTAGGCTTCTCATAATACATACGTATCTCTTTCTGAAGGAGTCGCCAGCGCACTTGCGCCCTCTGTTGTTCAAGTCTTCATTCCTTCATAGTTCGCTGTGGCACATGTTGCATTGAAATCTTTGTGCACGGACTATCGGTTTACGCATTAAATAATTTGGCATCTAACTAGGTAAAACAATCGAGAATACTACTTTTGTAAACATGGGGTATAACATTACTGGATAAATCTTGATAATTATCAAAATAAATTCATCTAAAATAATGAAAGATAATTGGATATCATATTTCACTTATCAATAATTATATCTAGAAATTGAGTAAAATATCTAAACGACAATTCTAACATCTAATTCTGTTACAACAATAGATATGGTACTACGTACCTACAATCATGTACAAGGTTCAAATTGAGATAGTACATGTATAGTTTATTTTAGTGAACTTACTTAAAGTTAGATTCACTACGGAAAAATTATCATGCAATACGCCTAATCAATTATCAATTATTTCTGAAATCCAGAACTACTAAAGACATAGGTTATGATCAATTAAAATTACAGATATGCAAAAGATACAGATCCATGAATTATAGAATCTGAGGTAATAAGTGAGATCTACACTACATACATATTAAATTAGGAATAAAAATTGCATACACAAATTATAATGAAATTTAATAGTATACTCGTGAGAAAACTGAAATGTTCATCTCTACCTATTCAGAGTATTAACATGTCTGATTTTTTTTTAATCGCACATATGTTTGTGACAAAATTATACATTCTGCATTGCGGTCGTCGATAAAATCTATAAATAACAAAAGTTGAGCATATTTTCGGAATTAATAATACAAAAATTATAGATAATTCGAACAACATATATGAAAAGAGAAACTTTATTTTCAGTTAAAAAACCGCATATATTTGGCATCAGAGTATGTACAAGTCAAAAATTTGTTCGAATTATGTAACTTACTTAAAAATACACAGGCATTTTAACTAGCGAAAATATATATAAATAAATATAATAAGAATTTTTTTTAGTAAAAATAATCCAAAAGACTCAATTATTAAAACTATTTTAGAGACAAAGAAAATTCATGTAAAGGGACTTAAAACATTCAAATGTTCGAATTTTTTCGGAAAATTAACTGTTATTATTACAGCAAAAAAACAACCATTTTTAGTTTTTACACATTCAGTTCTTTAGATAAATTATGAATTAATTATTGATTAATAATAGAAAACAAGTAAAATGGAAGGTAAGAAATTAAATGTCTTTATTATAGATTTGGCTTTTTTAAATTTAATAATTGCATGGGAAGTAATAAAACCGAAATTGACTATTAGATACTTTAAAGAACCCTTATGTATCAACAAAATTATTTGCAAAAAAATAGACGGATTAATAAAATGGACGTACATAAAATTACATCTAAAGAAGTTGAGCTTTGCCCTACAGCAGGATTAAGTCTAATTACGGTTTGTTTAATAAAATTTTATTATTGTTTATTTATTTACACAGTGTATTGTGGCAAAATAAAATAGATTTTTAACTTCAAATAAACTAGTATTACATACAAAATAATCGCAAGCTAAGCGTAGTCATTATTAAAAATAAAATAAATATTTGATATTATTTTTATTTAGTATGTATGAATCGTCAGTGTCCATTTTTTCAATTTCATGAAATTGAAATCATGAAATAAACATACTAACATTGTTTGCTTTATTTAATTAAAAAGGTAAATTAATATGGAAAAATTCAATATTTATAGTTAATGTCGTCTAAGGCCAATTCAGATCTCGGATGGAGTATTTGAATATTTGTTAGTTATTTATTGTGTTTAACACAGACTACTAATGTAGGAATAAAATATTCATAAAGCTTCTATCAATTATTGTTAACGAGTAAATAATAAAGGTAAAGGAAGATTAACCGAAAACTCTTAAAATAAGTTGCTACCTAGATCTATTATATAAATATTAAATAAATCTCATACTATTTTTTACTACCCTGAGTGTTATATTCTCTCGACGTAAGTAGTTCAAATAGAATAGGTAGAGATTATGTATCGTTATTAATTAAATTTAAATAATAATTATATAAATTGATTGTCAATTGACTTGTGAGATGGTACATTTCATCTCTAAATGGTATCCAAAAATTAAAAATATAATATTGTCTATGAAAAATATTGTTGTCTTTCTTAGCACCACTAACCTCTTTCAAAGGATTCAAATATTCAGTGTTATTGAGGCATTGGTTTTGCCTTAATGTAAATGTATGCACATTTGATCGTACATACAAATATTATGCAATTTTATAGCAAATTAACCATGCGGGGATTTTAAAAACATAATGAAAATACATTATATTCCTCAATCAATCCTATATACATTTTACTGAGCAAACCATCTTTTTATTAATATCGTAATAATTCTTAATTATTCAGAATTTTACTTTAACTGAGTTTTTATTAACATAAATGTTAATTGCTGATGTTTATTTATTTTTTTCTACGTGCTATTTACATCTACTTTAAAATTCTACAATTATTAATCAAGGATGAACAATCATAATTTAGAAGAAATTTCCGCGCACACAGAACGTTTGCCGATGCGTAAATATTCTGAAGTGCTGTATTGTCCACTAATTTCAATAAACTCAATAAAAGTTCTTAACTAGTTAAAATTACCTATTATCTAAAGTCTAATAGTTAAGCTCTACTATCCTTATTATTTTCGCTAGACATCGATTCATTATTTTTGTTTGTACCGATTAGAGTCTTAGCAGAAGTCGAGGACGATGACAAACTACTGACTGCACTTCCCTTTATTGATGACGTCGCAGTACTTGAAGTAGTCACATTTGTTTCATTTCCTAATTTTTTAGCTATCGTAGTGACGACGTTAGACGAGATATTTGTTGTTGCCGACGTGGGAACACCTTTGTGGGGCTTACTATCAGACGGTGCAATTGATAATTCTGATTTTAACGTTGGTGAAATTTTAGATTTCGGTTTTTCGGAAACTTTTTTGACCTCTGCAACAGATTCCTTTCCAGACGACTTTCCATTATATGTTGATTTAGAAAGAATCGGCCCAGAAGTTGTGGCTACTTTGTCATTACTACTGATTTTAGTAACAGTCGCCGGAGTTTTGGAACCGGTTGTGACAGTAATAGTTTGTTCACTTGGCGCAGATTTTACAGAACTAATCTTTCCTGCAGTATTTGCCTTATCAGTGGATAAAGAACCAGGTTTAGCCGTGATATTTGCTGAGCCCTTTGACGCCGAAATTAATGGAGATTTCTCCTTGGGTTTTGCCTTCACTGATGTTGCAGATGCTACAGGACCAGGTTTTATAGTAGTATTTGGACTTACAGCTGGTATAAAACTTAAAGAATCTGGTTTGTTTGGTATTTTCGCTGTGGTCATTGGTGCTGAAGATAAAGAACTAGGTTTGTCGATTGTATTTGTTTTCACAACAGGCACAGAAGACGCAGAAAAATGTTTATCCGCAATATTTGCCTTCCCGGTTGCCGTAGAATTCAGAGAACCGGATTTGTCAATATTAATGACTTTCCCTGAAGGTACAGAAGTCAAGGGGCTAGTTTTATTCATAGTTTTAGATTTGTCCGTAGAATTAGCTTTTACTGCTGTCAAAGGAGTTAAAGATTTATCAGAAGTAGTAGCCTTTCCTTTTGGCACAGAAGTTGAAGAATTAGATTTATCCAAAATGTTTTTTTTCTCCATTGGTTTAGAAATCAATGAACCGGTTTTATCTACTTTTTTTCCTTTCTCTAATAGTACTGAAGTCACGGGATCAATTTTGTCCGTAGTATTTGCTGTTTCTTTTGGCATAGAGCTTACGAAAATAGGTTTGTCAGATACTGCAGAATAATTGACTGATGTACTAGCACCAGATTTTGTTGGCAACATTGTTAAAATGTTTTGTGAATCTAAAGACAATTTTGGCATAGTTGGCTCAATAATGCCACTCTTTGCTTTGGTTTCAAGTATGCTCCTGGAGCCATCTTTAAATATGTTTACTTTAGGATCACAAACAATAGTTTGATTTTTGGCATCAGAGATACAAGTATCTTCTACTGTTTTCTTTTGTCGTTGCAGCTGCTTGTTCGTAGGAAAACTACTTCCAGATTTTGAGTCTTTCTCTTTATCTGATGTATTTTCATAATTACTTGATGTCAAAATTGCTGCCTTGTTTGCACTTAAACTTTGTATTTGAGGAGTAACACCATTAGAGGTCTGTTTTTGACTCTCGTCCATCAAAAAGCTTTGCTTCTCTTGTTTTTTACTAGGTTTTTCTTGAATTTCAAATTTCGAACGCTCTGCTGAATATTTTTCTGGCAAATTTTTCTTCGTCTTATCTACAGCCGTTCGAGTTTTTTCATCTTGTAATTTTATGTTGGTGCTAGTAGAATTTATTTTTTCAACTTTGGAACTAGTAACAGGGATTTTAGAATCAGTCTGTACTATTAAAGGCTTATCAAATGAAGTTTGTTTAGTACTCTGTCCAGATACTGGTATTGTTGTATCTGAAGAAACCACAGTTGTTTTTATATTTGGACTTACAGTTATTGAATGTTCCTTTAACGTCGAAGCGTTTGTAATTATGCTTTGTTCATTTTCTTGAATACACTTTTTCTGACTTTCACTTTTTGATTTTACAGTGTCATACTGTTTCTCGCTGCTATCAATTGTACTCGGAATAGATTTTATTACATTACCTTCTATAGTAGATAAAATTGGGACTGGCGTTACATGCAGAGGTTCCATCTCCCTTGTTTTATTGTCTGTATGTATTTTAGCCGTTGTAAAGATTAAGGGACTGGGACTATAAGAAGATTTAGTATTTTCGATTTCAACTATTAATGAGCTTTTAGTCGATTTTGAGGTGGTAGTGTCGATGACACCAAAGATATTTGTGTTCATGTAGTTGTGAATAGGTGCTGTTACGGATGTGCTGGTACTTTCAATATCTGCCGTAACACCTTTGATAGTAATATTTTCAGAAAAAGTAGAAGTAGTCGGGGAAGTCTTTTTTACCTTAGTTATACTGCTTGTATTATCAGATCTCTCGTTTGTTGGATCAGTCTTAGATTTTGAACTTACAAATTTGGCACTTTGTTTAAATTCACTGATATCGTTTTCTGACTGCAAGAGTGGTTGATTAACTGTGTCATCTGAATCATCTTTGAAATTAGTTTTCCTTTTTACCGAACTGCGTTTTGTTTTAGATGGCCTTCTTATTTCATTCTCAACAGAACTGGTTATAGATGTAGTTTCTATACCATCTTGAGATGACTGAAAAGTGAAATAGACACATTGTTATTTTAAAATCCTAACATTTTACTGGTATCCATTATGAAAAAAAAAATAGTTGAAATCGACGGAATAGTGTACTTACAGAATTGTCGATCCTCCGCATTGCGATGAGCGGGTGTGCGTGGGGTCATGCGCCACGCTCGCGCAGCACGGGGCGGCCGTGCAGCATGAGCACGGGCGGCGACAGCTCGGGCTCGGCGCGCATGGCGCACGTCGCCGGCGCGCTCAGCACGCAGCCCGTGCCCGCCGGGCCCCACTCCTCCGTCGGACGCGCCAGCACGCGCGCTTTCTGTAAAATCGCCAATATATCACTATTCAGAGAATACGAACGTGTTCACAGTTTTGTTACAGCACTAAATTTTTCATATCTACGAAGATATATCAGTGTCATGACGATTTTATGGTATATAGTAAATTGAAGTAACTAAAATTAAATTTGTGAATGGATATCGAAAACATTTATCACATACCTCCATAATTGTGAGATCGTCGGGTCCGCTGCAGATCTGGTCGACGGCCATGAGCACAACCACGACAACAGGCAGCACACCCAGCGTCCAGCCCACGGCGTCCGCCCACATCGGGTACACGTATTGTCCGTACGACGCCGGTTTGTATTCGATCCAGTTAAACACCAATATAAACTGAAATCGTACAATCTCTGATGATACTAAGACTTATCCAGTTCAAAAGATTTCGAAATTAGTCACTTAATTCTTACTAAACAAATTTCATGTGATGGTTCAAGATTAATGTAAATAGAGTGAGTAAAATTTCATAATTCGTCTTTATATATTTGTTCACAGATTCCTAGTAAGAATCTTAAAATGTATAGTTCATAGAAATAAATGTCCTTGCCACTAGAGCAGCGGGGGTGATGATACGCCACATGGCGCTCCAGAAGATGACCCAGAGCTTGGACTGGCGTCCGATCATGCTCTGGATGTCGCGGCAGAACTTATCAGTGCCGTAGATCCAGGCGATGAGGATGCACTCGCCGATGGCAATGATCAGCACCGACCAGTTCGCCGCGTACTTGTCCATCAGTTGCAGCCAGTACATTCCGCTCTGGAAACAATAGCTATATCATAATTTGTTCTCGAAATTTCATTATGTAGAATTTCAGATCAATGTATTTAATAATGAAATCCGGTTAAATACGAACACATATGCCTTTTTCAATTGATTGAATAAACATGTCGACACGAACTTTTGACCACATGACGATCTTAATCTCAAAGTTATGTTACTTAACAATGCTAAACAGTATTTTTTTAAACAAAGATTGCTTACGTTAGTGGTGAAAATGAGACCTCCTAAGTAGCCAAATATAGCGACTGAAAACACTACCCATCCTTTCTTCTGACGGAAATTCGGGAATCGATCAAGTATTGCTGTTGTCACCGTCTCCATGAGAGCAAACTGAAAATTTCTTTATTTATAATCTTTATTATAATATTAATCACATCAGACATTGTTTGCTTCAAAAATCTCAATTTTTAACTATCACCATGATGAACTATAGTAACATTTATAATAATATAGCATAATTAACTATTGTAACAAAAAATCATTAATAATTTTAATGAAATCGCTAATCTTTGACAATATTTGCCGTACCTGAGAATCCAGACCAAGAGCCAGTAGCATCACAAAGAAGAGAATAGACCAAAGTGGCGAGACTGGCAGCCTGGTGACTACCTCCGGGTACACAATGAAGGCGAGACCGGCGCCCTGGTCTACCACGCGGTCAACGCCTACGTTCAGCTCGTGCGCTAGGAAACCAATCACAGAGAAGATGACCAGCCCCGCGAAGAACGACGTCGCTATGTTAGATACCGCCACGATCAATGAGTCACTGCAAAAAAAAGATAATAAACATTTATGTACTTTATACTGTAATTGCCCATTGAAGAGAGAAACAAGAGGAGAGTGTATAGACCATCGATAAATTAGTCTGTACGAAGGCATCGCAACAAACATCACATATGTTGTATGTTGTAACCTCCCCTGCAAATGATTGAATTAAAAAAAAATAGAAAAAACAATTTCGCACTTACATGTAACAGTTGTTGGAAAATTTATTATACGACGAAAGTGTTATCAATCCACCCCAGGCCGGGCTCAAGGCGAAGAAAATTTGTACCGCAGCGTCTCCCCAAACCTACAAAAAAACACTTTTAAAAAACCTATATTTACTATCAAAGAGCAATACACAAACCAGAGGGTACTGCTACTGTGCTCTTAACAGTTGTAGTTGTTACCTGTGCATTAGCCAACTGGCTGAAATCAGGTGTCAAGTAAAACAAGATGCCCGTAGAAGCACCCGGTAACGTCACACCACGAAAGAATAGAATCACAAGGACCACGTACGGAAACAGCGCAGTGAAATAGACGACCTGTAAACAAAAAACAAAAATGTGAAATAACACATATAACCAGATGTGTTTATATCGGTATTTATAAAGCATATATTCCGATGATCAGACTATCGTAAATCTCTATAAAATGAAATATCAATTAAATTTATAAATAAAAATGAATGACTCGCTATATAATCGACTTGCCACAGCAATTAATCTAATGCATTTTTAAACAATGGATCAAATTCAACCCAATCAAGTAATAAAGATGAGATTATTGGGATAGAAATATGAATTCCTTAATTTGTGCTATGCAATATGCGTGTCTATATCGAAAATGTTTTTGACATACCTTGCCTGATGACTGGACTCCTTTGAACAGGCATAGAAATACGATTAGCCAAGCAACGAAGAGACATAAAGCCATACTCCATCGAATTTGTCCTGTTTCTTCAATTCCCGAAGATAATCCTAGAACTTTGTTACTGAAAGTATAAACAAAGATGATATTAGCAGCTGAAGAATAAGAGAGTCCCTTATAACATTGATTATGTTCAAATATGAAATAATAATAATAGACTTTGCTTTTGTCTACAAGTTCTCTGTACGCTTGACCTAGCCCAAAAATTTGTGAGAAAGTAATCGTAACTTCATCGACAAAATTTGTAAGATATTTGTTGGTGTACTTAATGCCCGATAGCTACACAAATTATATACAAATGTTTGACGATGACGTTAGGAATATTTTCGGGCAAATGTGTTAGACCACCTCCGTAATAGTTTATAATAATTCAATTACATTACCCTACTGTCAAATGGGTAAAAGCAACATCATAATAATAAATTCAAACAAAACATATGAATATAAAATTAAAAAAATACGTGATAAAAAGCGAGCTCTACAGAATACGACCTCGGAACTACAACGCTCGCGTGTCGCAAAACTCTGCAATGCAATTAGGTAATTACTTCTGATTATGTTATGGTCTAGTTGAAAGCTTTTAGTTAATATTCACTTCTAACAATGCTTTATATTACTTCATGAATATTATTAACTCAGAAAATACTATAAAAGTGTACGGATATTTAGGTATCAATACGTTTTGATCATCACACACTATTAAACATCAAAAGGATAATAAATCGGTGTGTTGAACTCATAAACCGATATTTTTTACCTTCACTGGATATATATAATAAGGGCAAAAAGGTAAAAGTTTTACGAAAAAACTTTTACCGTCTTAGTTACCTCACACATTCAACCATTAAACGATTTTTATTTTTACTGTATTCATTAATGTAAACGAAGGAATATTAATTTGGAGAAACAAAGAACACCTACCCTAGCAAACTATTTTTATCAAAACATGGACCACGTGGTAATGAGGACGTAGAAATAAACCAAAGGAACCTTGTAAATTCCGCTGGTACTTGCAATTCAATATTCCGTACGTCACATTGACTGGTGCATTGTGGGTTCTTTATAATTTAAAATCTCCGTTTCATTCAAATTTGTTTTATATAAGACACATCTAATTAGAGATAATATTAATATAATATAAAAAATATTGCTTATACAGGTAAAACATAAATCTTCAACGTCTAAAATAAAAAAAAAAAACTAATAAAAAGTCGAGGTAAATTTCAAATAAAAGCCATCTCAAGGTATTGCAATGCAAAGTAATTCATAGCAAGTCTTCATTTCCCTCCTTCCCTAGAGGAAACGTTAGCATTTTCTTTATAAAAAATACGTTTTTGCCGATTTTGTCGCCTATCAATAATTTTTAATATTGCATTTGATTCTAAAGAATATTAGTAATTAAAACCTGAGACTATGCATATTGCTGAATAAAATAGGTAAAACATAAAAAGAAAATGTATTTATTCATGTTCGTAATGTTAAAACGGTCCTTTCCTCATTAATCCTTTTAAAACACTTAAACTCTTACAAAGAAAATATTACTAGGACATTTTATCAGGGACAGGGACATATTATGTTATGAATATATTCCAACTATGAAGTTTTTGGATTCAGTTATTTATGGAATAAACTTTATCAACAACCATTGCTAATATTACCCTATGCGTTTAGCAGTAACATTGGTAAATAATTATTCAATAAGACTTACGTGAAATATTCTTCTGCGGGAGGCTTCCTCAGAGCGACATCCGCCAGTGCAGCTGTGTCTTGTAAAGCAGCGTAGCTTTGATTGAGACATTGTCTTAAGTAATACGTTCCATTCTTTGCTTCACATTCATCCGCTTCTTCGTATGAATAGCAATC
>LD688932.1:5509615-5529093 GCA_003118335.3 Papilio memnon
AAATAACGCAGCGAAAATAGCTCGCAATATAAGAATACATGAGATGTATCCAGAAAAAAACGTAACTATTAAACAATACCTTCACATAATAGAAATAAGCAATTGTTAGGCAATACCTGATGCTATTGCATTACTTTTGGACTATAAACTTTTAAGTACTTAACCATAAGATATATTTTTTTCACATTATTCATCATTAGTTGTTCATCAACATTCATCATCATTGGTGGTTCATCATCTTGACTAATATATAAACTAAGGATACCATAAATCCTAAAAAAAATCTGACTTACACTTAGTGCTCCATTCGGCGTCACAATTTTGCCAGGGCAACTGATAGAAAATGCTGACAAACGATACAGCCATATAATATATAGTCCAGGCGATGATCAGGTTGTAGTAGAGCATGACTATACAAGAGACTATGACCATGCCGTAGCCGAGGCCGCGGAAAAGGGGACAGAATCTGTTGTAGACGGCGACCGGGCCCAGAGCTGCGTACTGTCCGAACGACAACTCCATAAACATCAGTGGCAGGCCCGCTATTATCAGCATCACCGTGAATGGAATCAGGAATGCACCTAGAATAAAATGATTTTTTGGGGAAAATATTCATAAGCTCACCGAAAAAAAAATATTTTGTTCGTGTAAAGTTTTTAGTCGTAGACTTTGACTTCAATATCAACGAGACTAAAGATTTGAAAATACATGTAAATATTTTAAAATCGTATTAACGTAACGAACGTGTCTCATAGCTAAAAATTAAATATTTCGTAGTGTATTTTGTTAGTTTCTTTATAAAGTCAAAAGGACTTATAAAAAATATTTGCAAGACGAGCAAATATATCAAAAATAAAATAATTGTTTCTACTAACAGAATACATCGCCCACGGAGCAGACAACCTTGAGACTTCCAGACAAGAGGGTGTAAGAACGTTCTAAAACGCTTATATAAAATGTTTTTTCAACGCTTGCTTTAATATTTAGCTATATTTTTTTAGCTTCTGTATGAAGAAAGAGTGAAATAACACCATTCGTCTACTCAGGGCGGAAGTACCGCTCGGCGCAGTTTTTACATAAAGCATTTCTCGGGAAGCAGTCCCGCTTATTTGTGAAATATGAACAAAAGCCAGCTGAACAAAAAACAGTTAAGTTGAAACAGGAAAAGCACTGAATGGCCGTAGTTCGCAAAGTTATTATTTTCGATTCAAAACAACGTTCAATGGATATCGTATCATAAAATGAGTAAAGTATTTTTTTGGATTGACGTACTGCACATTGCGCACAAATACAAACTTATGAAAAACACCCACTTTAAAAAGAGAGTGTCTAATTATTTTGTACATAAAGGTCATTCTTATCCCGTTCTCATATCTTCCATATTCGCTATACCTATACTTGAAACAAAATGTGTAGTTTTCAAAAAGTAGAAAGATATTACGTTGTTTTTAAGTTTTATATATTGAAACGCGTTTGGCAAACTGCCAACGCATTTACATAGCCGCGGTACGCTATTTAGAGGGCGAAATTGTTAAACTGGATTTACGTTAATATCTTTAGTATATTTTATATTTTACCAAAAAGTGTTACGGTTGCAAATTATAGAAAAACTAAATGTAAACCCACCCTTATCTAAATAGACTCTCATCTTATAACTGTCGGCCAGAACACATATTATATGTACACACCTACATTGCATTACAATAGTCGAAGGCTCGTATATCTTAAACAGGTAAGTATTAAGCTTGAGAAATATCCTATTTGCACCCTTCGCTCGACTTATTATGTTAATTAACATATCGATTATATATCATGTGGCGGTTGCAATTACCACTATCACGATAAAATATGTACTAAATACTCGCCAAGTTATATTCCTAATAAACAAACATTTCAGGGTTACACCATACAAATAAAAAGTTGTGTCCTAACCATATTGTATTCATACTTCGCACAAATCCTTCAAACTTACAGAATTGCGTAGCTACAGTTTGTTAATATTGTTGAAGGACGGTCGAGTTTATGGCTACGTGGGCCCTTACCAGTGTTAAACTTTAACAAATAGGGGATCTATGACGTCACTGAACTAAGAAGTCTTAAAGTGACGTTTACGTTTAGTTCTAAATTAACCTCAAAAAATACATTTAATAATCAGAAACACATATAAGTTTGTGCAAGTTAAAGAATCATCTCTGATTTGTGTATGTATGAGCGTTGTTTTAGTGTTATTAAGAAAAAGCTTAGTTAACATTATATGCGATGTTCTTTTCAAAATCTGCATAAAAAGCTACGAGCGGCGCCTCCTCACGTTATATAATATGATTCTCGAGAGCATTTGAAACATACCGGACTCCGCTTCACTGCATATTAAAACGTGCATAATATTACTAACGACGGATATTTTTTTTATCTGTTTGTACCGTAGAAAAGTATTAATAATTTCCTAAACCTATTTTTAATTGATGAAAATGT
This sequence comes from Papilio memnon, assembly GCA_003118335.3. NCBI lineage: Eukaryota > Metazoa > Arthropoda > Insecta > Lepidoptera > Papilionidae > Papilio > Papilio memnon. The sequence goes on from LD688932.1 coordinate 5,512,088, forward strand.
ATACAAACTCCTTATAAAACTTTATTAGAATAAATTGCTATTTTTTTCACTTAACTTCTCTCCGTTAACAAGAACCTTGCACAAAGAAATTCGCCGTTAGTCGAAATGGACGAAAAACCAAAGCAAAACAACCAACCAACCAGATCAAACTCTGTTAGATGTCAATCATAAAGCAATAAAAGATACCTCCTCCATTGTTGTAGCAGAGGTAAGGGAAACGCCACACGTTGCCCAGGCCCACGCTATAGCCTAGCAGGGATAGCAGGAAATCGAAGCGTCCCGTCCAGTTGCCGCGCTCCGGCTCAGTCTCCTCGCCGCGGTCCTTAGCTTTCTCCTTGCTCTGGATTGAAAAATCATAATAACAACAATCATCAAATATTTTTCAAGCAAATAAAAAAAACAAATAAAAAACCTCCGCTCGTTTCTGGGTAGTATATTTAGTAATTGTTAATAGTTACGGTTAACATTTTACATAATTAATATGTTTATCATAATTGACCAAAGAATCTCATGATTTAAACCTTTTAATTCTCAAATAAGAATCAAAAGCGATATAGTTAGGAAACTAACTGACCAGAATTGTTTAATTACGATGTTTGTACGTAATTAAAGAAATACTAGGTATCACCTCATCGAACTTGTGTGGACGATATAATTTGCAGTTTTGCATTATTAATATTTATTATTATTTAATGCAACAGCGCTCTGCTAGAAAAATAAATTAATCTGTATTTGCTTTTAATTACTATTCACTAGCTTCTTCATTAAATGTATAAAGTTTTCTTTTATTCAATTATTCGATTGTATGATGTTATATTCAAAATGAATAATTCAATCCACTAGAAATTTGTATTGTGGTAGGTCAGGTTTGAAACACAAAAATTGCTCTAACCACAACAAGCGTTTGACCATTCTTTCCGAGATTCTAATCTATTTTTCAAATTTAGAGAATGCGATTGTTACAATGACCATCACCGATTGAATTATTCGTGCCACAGGGTTAAAAAAATGGTTTCCTGTAGGCTTCGAAATTTAAACATACATAGCTTTTCTTATCTTATATTTTTCTGTCTAAAAAGAACTTCAAGTTTATATTTAATCAATATTCTGCCAACTTAACTAATCCATCACACTTTCCTAACTCCCGAAGGATCTGTCCTCATGCTCTCTAAGTAAAAAGTTTTCCCAAAAAGAATAACAGAATAACTTTTGTACCCTTCGTCAAGGTATAAGATGTTTATTATTTAACCAAATATGTTATAGGCATCTTTTTATTTATTAGTAAAAATAAAAAAGTAAGTCGTCGCCCGATTGGTACTGACGCCCCCTGAACGCACCTGTATGCATTATAAAACGATATTATCACGCAAGGAAACTCTTAAAAACCGTAATTAAGATTAAATTATTATACACCTTAGTATGTGAAAGAGAAATATAATATTTATGATGTTGATTGCCATAGTCATTTCCTGATCAAAACGTAGATCGAGCATTGATCACTGGCCGGATTGGCTTTATTACGCTGGGGAATCGTTTTCGAAGCTCTAACATTTTATAAACTTTCACTCACAAATTCAATTGAAATTGTATTAATAAGTACTTTGATGTAATATGATCGAAACTTAATTTTTATTTTCTCAAACGAAATAAAATTGAATTGTTTTGATAGAGGTACCTGTACCTACTCTTTGTTCACCAAATAAATATGTCAATTATTTTAAAAAATACAAATCATCTTCTTATCATTTTATTTATCTACATATGGAACATATGATACTTACATCTGGATATTGAACCTCCATAGCAGGAATGTCCTTGGCGACCGCGGGGATGTGATCTGATCTCTCCATTTTCGATTTGAAAACACAAATTGAAATTAAGCGATACGAGTGTGGTGTCGAGACATTATACGTGTGATCACTAAAGCGCCGAACGTACTGAAAGCACTCAGCACAGCTTCCACATCCCGCTCCGCGAGCTCACGCCGCACGACTCGCCGGGCACGCACACATCACACGAATAAAATACGCCCCACACAACAACACCCTTAAAATCTCATATAATATTAACATTTAAACAAATTATCATATGATCGGCTTGAATAGCCATTAGATGGAAAATAACACAAAACGCAGCACCGCGCAGATGTCAAGTTTCGCATCGACCGAACTTTGAATGAACATCTAGGTCAATATCAAGCCTCCGCCGCGACCCGCGCCCCGCTCGCCCGTGCGCCCTAGCGCTCCCGGCGGCTCCCGGCGAAAATCACATGGAAATGTCCTGATCCTGCCCAACTTCGCTACACCTATCCATACTTCATTGTACAGCACGGGGCGGCGATGACGCGGATGATTACGTAAACATTTGCGATTTCGTCGATTTCTATTTCACATTGCAACTTATTTCATGTGTCCCTAAAATAATGTTTTATATCAAACATACATTTAGCAAATCAGTTACAACACAATCTAATCAATTGCCCATTGCAAGTCCTGAAAGTTTTGCAACTTAATTGACTTAGTATTTTTCTTTTATTTTAGAAGGTACCCACTTTTTTATTATTTCTTTCGTATATATTTTTATACCAAATAAGGAACGGAACTTTAACTAAAAGTAAAAGTGCGTAGAGACATTAGAACAGACTCGAACCCTACGTCACGGTTCATTAATCCGACTCTTAGCCACTGAGCCATCGCCCCTATTTACCATACAATGCCATTTTAGTACAGTTGGAACATGAAGAGCCTATAAAGCCACTTGGCGCCCTTGTTGAATGTTTGAAGAGTCAAGAGATAAAACCACTTAGAACGGCTACAGTGAAAGGTTATAGGCGAGCTATTACCTTGTCGATAAAGTTAATAGGCTATTATTTCAAAAACTTTTATTAGAGATACAGAAAGCCAGTTTTTTATAAAAACCTAGTTTGTAATAGATTTAAATGATCACATTTACATTTTTAATACTAATGAAAAATATGTCTCACATTTCAAATATTGACGTTGGAGTTATGTAATACACATATTACGTTGAATATGATTTTCATGTCGGGTGAAATTAAAATCAGGACGGATATTAGGGCGCAGGCAGAGCGGGTCGCGGGAGTCGTAAGGTCGCTGAAACTGGAGCAGCGTATCGATTGTGCGGCGCGCGATGCCGGGGGCCGACCTAGTGTACCCGGCGGCACCTGGCGGCACCCGGCACCTAGCGCTCGCACACCAATACCCGCCACTGCTAATATCGAACACAATTATCGAGTTTGATCCCGAGGGGCTGTAAACCTCAATTGTAGGTTCAAAGTTCGAAAAAGGTGAAAAATTATTATTGCATAACAGCGAAATTGCTGATTGTTTTAGAACCTCCTCCCTTTTGAAGTTAAGAAAAATTTTTATTTACCAAATTTTTCTATTGCATTTAAAAAAATATGAATACAATGATCAATTAAACAGTAAGTTTTATCTTACTTTATCTACATTATTTCTTTCGAACCAAAAGATAACTTTTTTCTAAAAGGAATTAATATAAAACACCAGATGAACTTCACATGAACTTTAATAAAAATGCAACAAGTTACAAAATATTCCGAAATAACTATACAATGTATATAAATTTATAAATAGGAATGTATCAAAATCGAAGGCACAAAATACGATACAATATATATTTAAGTAACTGTATCACCACTAATCCTGCAAGTATAGAAAATGTTTAACACTGAAATGTGCGTAAGATATATTGAACAAAAACTGTAGGAAATTATCATCAAAAGGAATAAATCAATATGTATATAGTATAATTTCTTTATGCACTAATTTATTCATTTGATAAAACACTTTGCAAATAAACAGGATTTCAAGACAACAGATAAAGAAATCTTAAAATTAATTCCACTGATTCGATGATAAACTTTATAAAGAATAAACAATAATTATTATCCATATAAAATAAAGTGATCTATTATAAAACCTTCTTACAGGATTATAAAAAAACAAAATTAAGACCTTTGCAGCTTGGACCCAAAACAATTATCATTATTAATAACAAATAAGAAATAATAATATATAATATGATATTCTTCCCCTCAAAAATGCAATTAGATAAAAAATATAAAAAAACATAAGACAATCACCCATTTATAAATCCCGGTTTTTCATATCACTTGTTAGCAAGCAAAGTCTTAACAAGTGATTCCAACTTTCTGGTATCTGCTGCGAATTTCCGAATGCCATCGGAGAGCTTGTCTGTAGCCATTTGATCTTCATTCAAGTGCCAACGGAACTGGGCTTCTGATAGAGATATTTTCTCTATATCACTTTTAGCAGCGACCTTAGGGTCAAGTACCTAGAAATGATAGAAAGAAATTATGTTTAAAAGGTGACTTAAACACTCTTCATTCTTCATTTATGACCAAATGCAGCCAAAATCATTCACTAGTTACATAAACTGTCAGTGTCATACATAACTGTCCCTTAGTGTTGATTTCTAACACTAAATCTATCCTAAACAACAAGTGTGGCAAGACTTTAGCTGTTTAACCTTTAAAAGTTTGATTTCCCACTGAAGAGGACATTTCTTAAAATTATGATTGCAATATATTTGTTTAAAAGGAGATTTGTTACTAAAATCTTTGTAAATGAAACCATTGAACATATTTGACTTAAAGTTCAGTGTGGTAACAATCACTAGTTACCATTCTTACTGATATCATAAATGTCAAAGTTTAGATGGATAGATGGATGGATGGATGTTTGTCAGAGTTTGTAGGCTAAACGGCTGAACGGATCTCGATGAATTTGGCATAGATGTAGTCTGGAAGAAGACATAGGCTACTTAATTTTTTTTAAGAATCGCGTACATAAGCTAGTATGTTGTAAAGCACATTAGTACTTACTCTTTTCAATGGCTGTTCGCTGTTGGCCAGCTCCTGCAGCAGCTTGGGGCTGATGGTGAGCAGGTCGCAGCCGGCCAGTTCGCGGATCTCGCCCGTATTGCGGAACGATGCGCCCATCACTTGCGTGTTGTATCCGAACTTCTTGTAGTAGTTGTACACGCGCGTCACAGACAACACGCCAGGGTCCTCTTTCGCTTCATATGTCTTCTTTGTATGTTCTACATACCTGGTGAAAGGTAAAACCACTATAGTACCCGCCGTTTGATTTAGCACGTCTGCAACATGGGTACTCTTTCACATGACGTGCCAACTCTACTGGGTACTAAATATAATATATTTTCAGGCAATAAATGAAAATATTTAAAAAAAAACACTCAAGTCAATTCCTACCTAACATGGGCTACAAATGAAAGTGCTTAGCGATATAAAACACCATGTCAAAGCGAGAAAGCAGCCATTACACAAATACAGTTGATAACTAAGCTAATAATTGGAAATGAAAAAATGCTGAATAAAAACAAAATGAACTAACCAATCCAAGATGCGTCCAACAAATGGCGATATTAAAGTAACATTTGCCTCAGCGCATGCTATCGCCTGATACATTGAGAAAAGTAGAGTTAAATTACAATGTATTCCATGTTTCTTTTCCAGTTCCCTGTAACAATGTACAACAAATATTTTAGTTATGCAAATATATGCAATACTTATGTAAATACTGTGTTACAATATACATACTTTGCAGCCTGGATACCTTCCCATGTTGAAGCTAACTTGATTAAAATCCTTTCCTTCTTGATACCTTGCTCAGCAAACATGCCGATCAATTTAATTGCCTTTGCCATACTCGCATCTTTGTCAAATGATAACCTATAAAACAATTTAAAATAATACCATTTTATTTTTTATCTACTAAATATCAATAATAGTTAAAAATGTTAAAAAGTATTCAAGGTCATATATTCTATGTTTCAAATGCTAGAGTCAAATCCATTTCTGTATGACTTATCATGTTAGCTTAGTCAATAAAAAGCTATTTTCTCAGTATCATAGTAACAGTGGAGTAATAACAATGACTAATATTTTGCAGAAGGAAAATTACAGAATAAACAAACAACTAAGGAATTTTACATCATGTGACAATTATAAAGAGGAAATAATTTGACACAAACAATATATAGTTTAACATTTAAGTCATAAGAATTTTAAATATTGTAAAGCAATGTAAGAACAATGTGTTGCTATGCACCATAGACCTCTCCCAAACCTTTTTATTAAACTATTCATACCAAAATGTTTCTTGTTTAATAAATGGTAAGTTAGCATGCCTAGTTCGAAATTAAAAAATTGCATAGAAGCGTTTTTGCTTTTATACCCCTCAATTTATATGTCTAGCAGTTGTAGTCATACTAAAAGCAGTCATGTTTGCCATCTGATAATGGAAATAGGCACTTATGTTATATGTCATTGATAATGATATCTTTATCTTTCTTAGATCAAATTCATTTAAATTTTAATCAAATCAATTAATATGAATAAGTCATTTTAATATGATAATTTTTTTAACCATGTTACATAATTATGTACAGCCATATTATTTATCAGAATGTTGTTCTGATAAGACATTTTAAAATTTGTTTGTTCTGTATCAACATATTTACATAAGTTCTCCACTGGTTTTTAAATTATCGGAAGCATCAAAAAAAATCATGATTTAACTTTTAAATCATTATTATTTTTATACATCTATTTTGCATACAAGTAAATTTTATACCTGGCATCCACTTCAACAGAAACACGCCCCGGAATTATTTTTAGAATTTCACAACCAAATAAAACACTCAACATATCCAAGATTTCAGTAAGTTGTTCCTCAATAGTTCTGAAAAAGTCAACATGATAAATTACTAACAGTAATTAAAAAAACACATTCAAATAATAAAGAAGTCATAGTTTATCATAGTCATAATATGATAAAGGAATTAATAAATTACATTAAATAACTAACCAAATGCTAAATAAATCTTTCTGATTAGAAAGTCTTAAAATATGTCTAAAACACATTATAAATTAATTAAAATAGCAACAAACGTCTCACCCTCCACATTCTTTTCCATACTTAACAGCCTTGTCCAGCAAATGCTGATACTGTTCCATGCCAGCAGCCGACAGAATCAGACTTGGGTTTGTTGTTGCATCCGTTGGCTTATATGCTTTCATAGCTGCAAATAAATATTTCAAATACTCCTCATTTTACATAGACAAATGCAATTTGAAGAAAACAACATAGCAACAGAATATTTATAAATGCCTATTATTTTACATTGGTATTATACAGGAAGAACTAATAGTTATTTTATAAATAATAAATGTTTTGGCAGTGCATGTTCAAGGTTATAAGTGTAAAAATAGACAAAATAACTAAACTCTAGTCTGTCCACCTCAATCAGGTAAAGAGGAAGAGTTTAATAAGTATTTAAAAAATATATATGCTATGTACAATGTAAACCCAACATTTCAAGAACATAATTATAATTCTAACCTTCAAAATCTCCAGTATCAGCTACTACGGTGGAAAATTGTTTTAACTGGTCGAGAACACTCATTTTGGTACGTTTCGCTAATGGTTCACTTGTCATACTATTTACTATGTATCTGTAATATCGAAAGAACAAAATTAATTAAACCGTGAAAATTATAAGTAATTGCTTTTATAATCAGTCTGCAAGTGGAAGCGAGCGCTCACTTGAAGGTGACCCCGTAAAGTAAGCACGCGATGTCATGCAACAACAGCACAAGCAGAGTACTGTAACATACATAGAAACAAGTTGGTTATTCCTTACCAATATTCCTCGCCGCCGCGGTATATTTCTTAAAGATAACCTTTGCCGTTAAGTGTTATTCTCTAATATCTAACCTAACTTAGCACTAAAACTACAGTTTCCTGTTCTGACAAGATCAGAAGTTGAAAAAAAAAGAGTTTAAATGTTTTTTCAATGAAAGTGAAGCGAAGCTGATCTATTTTATTCGATTTGAATCGAATCAAAGACTCGGATCGGAATCAAGTGTCAATTCAATCAATTGCATACCTAATGTCATTGTCATTTTTATCAATCTATTGTTGCCATACAATTTGTGTTTATTTTAATACTTTTTGCACTTTTATGCTCGAGAGTTTGCAGTCCTGTTCTAATCTCAAGTCTACATATTGTTACACATTTTTCGTTTAAAGTCGTACTAAATTCCTAAATATTTTCAGCAAAACCATTTCTCACACAAAATTATTGAAAAAAATAGTTATGCTTAAGGGCTGCTACATACGAAGATTGAGTCAGATTTAGAGTCTCTTTATTTTTGCAAACATGGGCTATTTAGCTATTCAGGCAAATTAATCAGAATAAAATACGAATATTTATGTAATGTTTATATGCTTGAAACATAATAAAAATGTATTATTATGCTTTCAGAGATTTTTATAAGGTATTGGAAATATAATGTGAAAAAATAAGTAATCGTTAATTGCAATTTTTTCTGCGACTTATACCCTTTATAAATAACACTATTCTGGAAAATCAAGTTTTCCTACTTCACAAGTTCTGTTTTATCTGTGCTTCTAGAAAATTCGCGTAACGGATGGATGAAATTCATTGAACATTGAATAATAATTTTAATACAGTGTCTGTAGTGGTTGTTATACATTGTCTGTTAAACAGTCTAGCTTGCGATTTTAACCGGCGTTCTTTTTGCGATTGATTGACTGATTGTCATCTGAAGACAACGTGTTTGTGTTAATTGATTATCAGTGAGAAACGAAAAAAATCCCTCGTTAAATTGCAATTTGAGTTAAATAATGGCTGCAATGTCCGTAATAGGTATTGATTTCGGCAACGAATCTTGTTATATTGCGGTAGCAAAAGCAGGTGGCATTGAGACAATAGCCAACGATTACAGTTTACGGGGTACACCGTGAGTAATATTTTCCGAACCTTTTTTTTACCTTAAATAGTACTCTTGTGCTTGGAGAGTTACACATCACATTTTTATATTTTTGGTTATTTTTCTGACATAACATTTCATTCAGTTAGTTGTCAATTATGGAAATAATACTTGACATTATTATAATTTACTAAGAAAACATTATTAAGTAATTAAACGCATGCTAAATCCTATTTCAAAGAACTAATCCTACACTTGTGTTATCTGTCAATAATTATTCAAATGAATGCATTACTAATGACTAAGCTTTTTATTACGAAAAAATAAACTTACGAACACTTTCTTTTGATTGCAAATTTTTACTATAAAATTGTGAGATTCTCTCATATAAATCGATTCACAATTTCAGGTCATGTGTCGCCTTCTCTCCGAAAAATCGGATATTAGGAGTAGCTGCAAAAAACCAAATGGTGACAAATATGAAGAACACAGTCTTTGGTTTCAAGAGACTCTTGGGTCGAAAATTTTCAGACCCACATGTACAAAAAGAGTTAAAACACTTCCCATTCAAAGTTGAGCAAAGGGGAGATGGTGGGATTGGTATTAGAGTTAATTATTTAGGAGAAGACAATGTTTTCAGTCCAGAACAGGTATGAAAGTTATTATTTTAGTACTGATACATTCAATTATCGTTATTTACTTAAAAAAATCATTGTATGTGCAATAAACTTTGTTCATATAAGGTTATGTCCAATTGACATGTGAGACCTTGACACTTGTAGGTTGCTAAGAGCACTTATAAGGATACAAATTACAGAATAAATTATCAAAATGTTTTTATTTTATTTTTAAAAACTTTTCTTATAATTGCAATAATAACTATTTCAGATTACAGCAATGCTGTTTACAAAGTTGAAGGAAATAGCAGCAACTGCGTTGCAGACCCAGATCAATGACTGTGTCATTTCCGTACCAAGCTACTACACAAATGCTGAAAGAATGGCTTTATTAGATGCTGCAGGAATAGCTGGTAAGAATGTTTACAATTATTAAATACAGAGAAAATTATGAATTAATTAAGATACCACTTTTAATGACTAAATTATCATTATTCTTCTGTGCCTCAGACATTGAATTACTAACAATGATTTTGTTTGGACTTTAATTTTCAGTATTTTAGTTGCCAAGAATTTTATTTATCTTCAGTTTATTTTGGATGATGAGTTACCTAACTGCACTTAAAACATGTGTATTATACATATTATAAGTGCAGATACGTTACAAATCATTTCGTTTGTTATAATTTTTTTAAATTGTTGAACTATTTGACTCAATATATTGAATTTATTTAGAAAATTACATATTACTTTTTTAGGGTTAAATGTGTTACGTCTAATGAATGAAACAACTGCGACTGCTCTGACTTATGGTATTTACAAACAAGACCTACCAGCTCCAGAAGAGAAGCCACGAAATGTTGTTTTTGTTGATTTTGGATATTCCTCACTACAGGTTTGTATTATTGAAATGTATCCTAAATATATCATTCCAAAATTAAGAAAAAATAAAAAAAAGGTACCTATAAATTCAATTGTTATTCTTTTTTTTCTGTAGGTGGCAGCATGTGCATTTAACAAAGGCAAACTCCGAGTACTAGCCACTGCTACGGATCCCTATTGTGGTGGACGAGACATTGATATGGCTTTAGCAGAATATTTCTGTCAAGACTTCTTGACACGGTTTAAACTCGATCCTAAGAAAAACCAGAGGTTTGTTGGCTCTTTAGTATTTATTGAAAACAAATTTTATACAATACTATGATAAAAATTGCAATAGTGTATTTCCCTTGTGGTCTGGAATATTGTAATCTAACCACAGTTTATAATTTATGTGTGATACAGTAAATTATATTGTTCTTTTTAACATTGGTAACCTATAGTAAGATGTTAAGTTTATTAAATATCACACATTTAATATGGAAGGATATTTCCAGGGCTTTCTTACGTCTCCTGCAAGAAGTTGAGAAGATTAAGAAGCAGATGTCTGCAAACAGCACCCGCTTGCCACTCAACATTGAGTGTTTCATGGAGGAGCGAGATGTGTCGGGAGAAATGCAACGCTCCACTATGGAGCAACTCTGCAGTGAGACATTCACACGAGTGGAAAGAACTCTCAGGGCTCTTTTACATAATGCTAGTATGTATTACTCATTTAATTACTTTATTTTTCACATATTCAATGTTCCGGTCAAATTAACCATTGTATGTCCGAAGATTTGATATTTCTTCATAAAGCTGTATGTTATCTGAACTGTTTTGTATAACAGTGTAATTCATTCTAATTTTGTAAAGGGAGAAGAAAGATTTTCATTTTTTGTGAATATTGTCAGTGATAGCCAGTAATGTTTTAATTCCTTCTTTATAGAACTGAGGCCAGAAGACATCTACGCTGTGGAGGTTGTTGGAGGGTCGACTAGAATTCCCGCTGTCAAGAGTCTGATTGAGCAAGTCTTCGGAAAACATGCTTCAACTACTTTAAACCAGGTAACATAAATACGATACGGGTTCGAATCCCGACGTGTACAAACAAAAAACTAGATGTGTATCACTAACCAACTTTTCTTCGTACAAACACATTTATAATCTGCATTGTATTGATGTTTGTTCCAAGTCTCGTTTTAAAATGTTCAAAAGATTGAAGCTTTAAAGGTGGAACACCGCCAGTATCCCCGACTGTACATAATTTACCCGACGTTCATATGGTGAAGAAAAACATGATGCGACCTACGCATATCGGTGAATAAATTCAAAGATTTGTGATGAAGGGCCTGGTGATCCATCACACACCCTAGTTTGGGCACCAGTCCCTTGCCCAAAGGGGAAATTAATAATGTGTTTTTTTATATTTGTAAATTCTACTAACCCACACCATGGTTAACTAAGGCCTGGTCACCCCTAACTTGAGTAGTCCGAGCCCCTCAGTGGGGATGTAGTGTATGATGTAACTAGTGGTGAGTATGTATGTGTACATGTGTCCATGTGAGTGCAGGATGAGTCCGTGGCGCGCGGCGCGGCGCTGCAGTGCGCCATGCTGAGCCCGGCTGTGCGCGTGCGCGAGTTCAGCGTCACCGACGTGCAGCCCTACGCCGTGCGTCTCGCCTGGGACGCCGCCAGGGGAGAGGACGGAGACATGGAGGTTATTATCACTTAACAAAAATCATTATGAAAAAACTACTTGCTACCTTTTGCCCCCGACTCTGTCCGCGTGTAATTAAAAAAGGCCTATGTGTTCTTCCAGACTATCTTCAACATCTATGCCTAATTTCATCCAGATCCATTCTGCCGGGTAGGCTACAAACAAACATCCATCCATCTAAACTTTAGCATTTATAATATTTGTATGGTATACAACATGGTAAATATAATTTCAGGTGTTCCCAGCTTTCCATGCCGCACCATTTTCAAAGATGTTGACCTTCTACAGAAAGGAACCATTCTCAGTCAGCGCCTACTATTCCGATCAAGTTCCCTATCCGGATAATTTCATTGGTAAGTTCATTGCTACTGATATTTACTATATGTATTATTTGAACTGTCGCATAATGAGTAGTGCAGTTAATCTAGTAGTTATTGGAATTTGTCTTTTTTTGATGTTTGTCCGGTGTAAAGAATTATGTGATATAGGGCAATGGAACATTCGTGATGTTCAACCCACGGGCGAGGGCGAGTCGCAGAAAGTGAAGCTGAAGGTGCGCGTGACGATCCACGGCATCGTGACGGTGGCGTCCGCGTCGCTGGTGGAGAAGAAGCAGGACTCCTCTCAGACGGATAACGTAGATATGGAGAACGTTAACGAGAAGGAGAACAATCAGGAAGCGCCAATGGACACTAACGGGGCGTCGCAAGAGCAACAGCAAAATGGCCCCGACAACCAAGAGGTGAGAGAAGATGACATGAAGGGCGAGCCGCAGGAAAAACAATCGTGGACACAGAGAGTAGGCCAGTGGTTCAGCGGGGTATGTGCCGGTAGAGCGTTTGTCCAGTGTTCGTGATGTTTGTTGCCGACTCCCCTCTTCTACCCTCCCCTCCCCACATCACCCCTCTCGTCCACACACACAATACATCTTTATATCAGTGAGCCAAGTTTAATAAACACTTTGAGTACAGCAGTTTTCTTTCCAGTATATTCAGATAAAGTAAAATGAATTTGAAACACACAAACACACTGAGTTAATCATACATCTTGCATGATTTGATTACTTTTAGTTCATTTGCCATTTTCAATCCTGTTTCTGTTTATTATGTTTTAATATTATTTTATAATTTCTTCATAGTAAGTTAGAAGGCAACAAACATCACAGTTGTATCTCGGTCCCCACCCTCTCTTGAGGCCCCATTTGCACAGTGTTCTCATAAGGCTTTTCATTCCTTTTGATGATACTTATTTTTGTTTGAATTTACAGCGGAGTTGCTCTGTGTCCACGCATGTTTTGTTATACCCCTGATATTGTTTTCCCTATATCCTCTAATAGTTATTAAATTAAGTTCTATGATGCAAATTGGTTTTTCTGCTTGTGTTATTTAGGTGCAAATGGGTCATCGCATTGCTTGGAAATCTAGCTAATAAATGATATTGTGAATATAAGTGTAAGTTCCAAGCTGTGACGGTGGTGGGGATGTGGTAAATGTAAGAGTTATGAAGTTGCTTGTGTGCTTACAGGAGGGAAATGACGACAAAAAGGATAAGTCGAAGGACAAGAATAAGAAGGTGCTGGTGAAGACGATCGAGCTGCCGATAGACGCGCGCACGCACGGCTTCTCGCTGCAAGACGTCAATACATACATGGAACAAGAGGTAAAGCTTTGTTTTTAAATTCTATGGCACTTTTTTTTCACTATTTGTGGTGCAATCTATTCGAAATATGTAATGCATTTTATTTAGCATAAAGGTGTCACTCGTCATAGCTATTTACACCGAAATAACTCGTCGTTATCAGTGGCTGACAAAACTCTTTTTTTTTACAGTGAGCGTAAACATAAATTGTCTGGAACAAACTTCTGTCCAGACTCTTCGGGTTGTTATTTTTGACCCATGTCTTGCTGGCAAAAAGGCCTAATGTTATAAATATTTGATGATTAAGAAGTGTGTTATTTCTGTGTATTGAATAGACTCTAAAACTACTAAACCGATCTCAAAAATTCTTTCGCTATAAGAAAGCTACATTATCACTTAGTAACATAAGTTATACTTTACATGAACAGGAAGGTTTTTTAAGTGGCAGAAAAGATACGAGACATGTTCTTTGCCACTTAGGCGAAGCTATTATGTATATTTACAATTCGATGGTATAGGCGGAGGACCTCATTTTGTGGAAGGCTTATGTTCAGCAGTGGGTAGACAAATGCTGATTTCCGATGGTGTTTGTGTGTTTAAGGGCAAGATGCAGGCGCAGGACCGCCAGGAGAAGGAGCGAGCGGACGCGCGCAACGCGCTGGAGGAGTACGTGTACGAGCTGCGCGGCAAGCTGGGCGCGGGCGAGGCGCTGCACGACTTCGTGGCCGACGACCAGCGCCGCCGCCTCGTCGCGCACCTCGACGCGCTCGAGCAGTGGCTCTACGACGAGGGCGAGGACCAGAACAGACAGGTCGGTATACAGCTTGGCGGCTCCAGATAACCTCTTTCCTGCATCTCTAATTTTCTTTCTTCTTTTTTCACCTAACTTTTTTAATCGAAAATGACAAAGTTTCTTAGTGGCCAGTATGGAGAACGCTTAATCTTTGTCCACCAAAGAGGTGGGTCCTGTAATTCTTTGCTATAATGCTTCATTCATCCTTTGCCAGTACAGTTGGATAGTAGTGCTAATTAACTCTACTGGCATTCAACAGACGTAGTGTGACACTAACTGGTGTCATTGAGTTTATATGACCCATGCGTAGTTTGCGCGATTGTCCAACTGTAGTGGCCAAGTCCGAACCGCGCAGCATTTTGTAATAAATGTAAAATGAATAGTGTTGTATTGTTGTGTGCAGGTGTACAGCGACAAGCTGTCGGAGCTGCGCACGGAGGGCGAGCCCATCAAGCAGCGGCGGCTGGAGTTCGAGCTGCGGCCCGGCGCGCTCGACGACTTCGCGCTCACCATACAGCTCACCAACAAGGCCGTCGACCAGTACAAGTCAGTACAGCTGTACAACAAACCTATGCACTAACTGCTCCCGCTAGGGGTTCCCTAATAGTCGTACAGAGTACCGCTGCGTTCCTTTTGAGATTCCGGGACTCCCCAGTCGCACTTAAGGATAAACCAGTCTTTCTCCTAGGTGTCTGTGAAAATTTTCTCTCCCGATACCAAAAAAATAGGTTTCTTAATAGGTAATTCTTATAAAGCCTAGACAAAGTAACATTGACAATAACATTCGATAAATCACGTGCTTGTCACATATTCCTTTAATATTTTGTTGTTGAGTATTTTACTAGCAATGTTTCTGATCAAAAACCACTTTGTCTAGGAGGTCTGTTCTTTAGAGTTTATTTATAGGGTTAATGAGAATGTATTGTGGTGATGGCCACGAAGCTAAACTTAAATAGGCATAGATAGGAATGCGTTGATAAAAAACAGCTAGAAAACACATGAAAAAATTAAAATCATGAATATTTTTCTAATGTAACTATAATGAAGATTATGTTAGATGGCAATGTGTTACTTTCAAGAGTGTTTTACACATTTCAGTTTGAAAGCTTGATTAAAATTGTCATTTTGTATATTTTATTCGTTCAATTTGAACTAAATTATGTCGATTAACAAATTACATAATCAAAGTGTACTTGTTATCTCTATAGTAACGTGCGCTATAGGTTGAGTAATGTAGGTCAATGATGTTTGATCGATAGCTCGACACATGCCCTACTAAGCTATATTAAATATTCACTCCGCCACGTTTGTCGAATAGTCAAATACTCTACATTTCACGTTGATTAATCGATAACTATGCTATTTAAAATTCCATATTATTTAAATAAAATCTACATTTATTAAAATTAACTGTATGGAATTAAGAATAACTATGATTTGACATTAATAACGATGAATCGAATATTTAATTCAATAAGTGGTTCCAATGAACACAAATCATGCTTTATTGAACTCTAAAAAGCGCGTAAGATATATCAACTACATTCAAAATTTCTGAGTTTCAACAAATGTTAATAACAACACCATTACAAATAAAGTCCAATAAGGTAGTTTCTAACTATTATTAAAACCATATTACTTGCCTATGTGAATAACCATTCCCATGTGGTTTCATCCACATGACATTATAAAACTATCTTTTATTGTTAACATTCCGTAAAACTTTCAATTGCAAATGCTTCTTTGCTGATATTGGCATCCAATTTATTCACCACCTAAATAAAATAACATTAAAACATACAACATAAAGCATGTCGTAAGTGTAGGGGTATGGTATAAAAATATTAAAAATACGTTTGTTATTCAGGGCCGGTGAGGCGAAGTACGCGCACCTGAGCGAGGCGGACATCCAGAAGGTGATGGAGGCGAGCAAGGGCGCGCTGAGCTGGGTGGAGGGCGCGCGCCAGGCGCTGCAGCACGCGCCGCGCCACCAGCCGCCGCCGCACACCACGCACCAGATCCGCCAGGA
Organism: Papilio memnon; assembly: GCA_003118335.3. Taxonomy (NCBI): domain Eukaryota; kingdom Metazoa; phylum Arthropoda; class Insecta; order Lepidoptera; family Papilionidae; genus Papilio; species Papilio memnon. Next base: position 5,528,567 of record LD688932.1, read on the forward strand.
GCGACAGGTCTGCTGCTCTGCTGTCTATACTCTGTCTACTGTCATACTGTCTTTATATCGTCATGTTAGTCGGAAAACCTCCCTAGACTAAGTTACTTTCGATGAGCGCACATTAGAGTGACAAGCAAATGACTTATTGAATGTTTCACTTCCATACTTTTTTTACTCTTTGTTCAGCTATATATATAATCTAGGTATTATAATTAGGTCTAAACTTTGCACCCGGGCTATTAACGTCACTTTTGATATGGTTATCGACTCTTGTTTTCTGCATGCATTAGTTGTGTTAAGAAGAAAATCGGGCAACACTAGAACATCGGCATAGACGTCCCATCCCTAAGACAGCTGTCAATGTCATTCAGACGTATTAGAATAGCGCGCCATTTTGGAGCGAGTTAGTGGTCTGATGGTTTAAGTTAATTACAGTAACATAGGTGTTATCAGTTGTAAAATACATCTTTGTTATTAACATGTTGGTTAACAATTGCAGTCGTTCGAGGGCATCGTGAACCCAATCTTGAACAAGC
>LD688932.1:5534198-5550494 GCA_003118335.3 Papilio memnon
ATAATAAAATTGGAGTGTGTGTTTGTAATATCAAAAAGAAAAAGATTTTGGGAAGATGATGTATTTGCGTTGCTGATAACTCGCATTTCAATCATTTCAAAATTTTTTGCCTGTCTGTCTGTCCGCATGCCGCGTTTGTTACGGGTAAACGACTGGGCCAATTTCGACCAGACTTTCACTGAAGGGTAGCTGACATAGACGGGCATATTATAGGCCACTTTTTTATCTTAATATTGCGTGGAAGAAGTCGCGGGTAACAGCTAGTTGTAATCTAAACAATGAAACCACCATAAAGGAGTTAAATACTAGAAAGATCGACATAACTAAAATTTTAGAATTATCTGTCAATATATCAAGATTAACAGATACAGGTAACTATAATACCTGGAATACATCATTCCAGTCTCTTAGCTGGATTACAACTGGAATAATGTAAACAAACTGGAATGCACTGTGGTTACCAGTGTACATTTTTCCAGTTTTAATGCAACATTGACTATTATTGTTAATGAAGGCCAGTCATAAATTCCCACGATTGTAACAATACAAAAAAATATTGTTAACTACCATTTTTCAAATAAAAATAATGGAAATATGTATTTGTATACTGGTGGCAGTGGAATTTTACTGTACTGTGTAATATTTTATTGCTATACAATGTACCAATTGAATCCACATTGCATGGATGATTGAATAATACTATTGTGATATTTATAGTTATGAGATAACAACCGGATCTTGAATTACTAAGGAAATCTGATTTAGTTCAACTCTTATGAGTAAAGTTTTTATAAACATTTACGATCAAGATGAAAAATGGATATGATTCTAATAATAAAAGTTCATATAGTAATAGTGAAAATTGATTATACAAATAGACTCGCTCACAATGTTAGCAAATCCATGTAACAATCTGCAGATATTCAAACATATCACAGACTGGTATTAGAAATTATCTTCGCTATCAGTTACATAAGCTATTTACTATGTAAGGAAAATATGTTATTTATATTTTTTTATATTATGTTATACTGTTGTTGAACTTTAAAGATACTTTAGTATCTTGCTATCTTAAGTGTAAATAAAACTGGTTCACTAGTCATGTACTACATATATATTGAATGAACAGTGAACTATCATTGTTATGTCTATAATGTTATGTACTCACCGACATATTCATTGAAGTGATTTGCTATATCATAAGCCTGGTAGTTATAGGCGGCATATTCATAGTCAATGAAGGTTACCGTCCGTTTGGACTCATTGTAGATCACGTTTCCTAGAAGCAAATCATTGTGAGCAAACACAAGTGGGCTCTCAGTTTTCATTAAGTGCCACTTAAGCCGTTCAAACTCTATCCTTAGTCTTGTTACTGATCCAAAACTATTTGAAAATCTACAACAGTGGATAAAATGTCTGTATTAACAATTTTGAAATTTCCTAATAATTTAATTGAAAAAAGTTTAAACATGTATAAAAAAAATTAAGCATTACATTTTATCCATTCAATGATTCATGATCTACAATTGGTATTTTACAATGTGGTGTTATTCAGTTTTTTTTCTTATTACCTTATTTGTTTCTCTTCATTTGTAAATGTTTCAGGTATTAAACAAAGAAATTGTTCAATTTTATCCCATATCATAGGTTCTTTTGTAATCTACAACAATAAAAAAAATCATTAACATTAAAACAACAAATAAAAACACCTGCAAAAAATTGTAATCCTTTAATCTATTGAAATATAGTGTATCATGAATGGGATTAACATTATCTAAGAGTTAAGTATGGAAAAATCTTATCTTGCTGTCACAAAATCTTTTGTAACAATACCATTAACAACTCACTGTCACCATGGGTACAGAGTTTTTTTCATCTTCATATCTCCATAATATTATGAATTCAAAAGATTTCATATTAGTTAATACATATCTCTAAAACGGTTCAACAATCTTGCTGAAATATGGCATAGATATATCTATGTTCTATAGAACATAGTCTGGAAGGACAAATAGGCTACTAGTTTTTTTTCGGCCACGCGAACGGGTCATGGGCGACAGCTAGTTCATTCATAAAGTATGCTCTAACACAACATTCTCAAAGCTACAAAGAGACAATTAAAAATGTATGTTTATCAATTTCCTTACTTCTTTTCCGAGTTGTACTTTATGCATTTTTGCCATCTGCTGTGCCACCATTGTAGCAATTTTTGTATCAGCCACTGTGTCAGTATTGAGAGTCACCCCAGGGAAATATTCATATACAAGGCCATTTTTAAACACACCATATATTTTTGGTGCCAAACCAAGTACATTAAGTGTTGTGATATTTCTAAAACAAGCATTTTTTTTTAAATGATGACTGTGTAGAATAAAATGAATTTCTTTTCATAGTTATGTAGCCATAAAGTTTTAACATACCTTATTTCTGCAGTTCTATCTATTAGCAAGTCAGTTTTATTTCCATAAATGCGAACAAGTACAATATCATCACTTTCACTAATATCTTTGTTCAAGTGACAAGCCACGAGTTTATTTGTGATACCGTCAGTAAAAAGCTGCAAAACAATTATTGTGAATGAAAAATGGTAAACGTCGTCACGCACATTGTTTTCATATATTGGCGACGGAGTTTTATTATGTACCTTAAATGTAATTCTTTCTGAAGGCCAATCCGGTCTAATTTTTTCAAGAACTTTGAAAATTCCAGCATAGATTTCGCCCTCTTCTATCTCTACTGGTATAAAAATATCCCCTGCTGCTAAACAAGCCAAAGACATTTTAATGTGATTACAACCACCTAACTACCCAGTATTAATTTTAAACACGACTGTTATCATACACGATTGAAGAAAACTGATATACATTATAAAACATCTCTTCTTAAATTATTTATCACGTCTACTTGTCAATTTGACATTCGACATTTTTGACAGATGACAGCTTTCTTTTGACTTGACTGACATTGGCATATGACAAATAATTGCCATTTTATAAAAGAAATGATAAAATACACCCTAGAAAAAGTATTGACAAGAAACTAAAATAATTTTAGTCTTGAGACCAAGTTAGTGTACAAAATATAGAAATATTAGTATACCTAAGTACCTATTATTTCTTTTGATTCAGAACATCATTGCTTTGTTTTATATTCTCTAACATACTCCTGTGCCTGTGCTCGAACTCCATACTTATATACTCTGTGACACCACCTTATGTAATGTAAAGGAGAAAAGTTGGTTTAAATTAATCCAAAATCAAGTACAAAAAGTAGCAAAATGGGAAAACATTTCGGTGAATTAGCAAAAATCAGAGGATTGATTACATATAAGCTATCACCACACGAACAACGCGCATATGCTGGTGCGATATCCAATGGATTGCCGAACATTTTCCGGAGATTTCGTGAAAATGTATTCAGAATTGCTCCACGTAAGTTCTTTAATTTACTAGTATTATAAGCGTAAAGTAAAACTTACATAATTGTATAGGTCAATAAGCTTCCCAACAGTTACTATATATTGTCCCATTTCCATGTACAATTTCCCTATAAAAATAACATTGGTGAGTCTACTTATCCTAATTACAAAGTAATTGAAGAACTGAACTGGTCGTTAGATCTTTAGAATACCAAAGAAGCCTTATTTTTACAGGGTAGACTATACCATACTTATTAAATGATGAACACTTTAACTTTTCACTGAAACAATGACTAGGAAATTTTAAACAAGTTGGGAAATAACTAATTATTTCACGGCTATTACTCATGTCTAATTTCTTTCCAGTGACGGCATCGACCAGTTTCAGACCCTGCAGGGGTCTTTCTTCTTCTTTCTTAATTTAAGTTGGGAAATCTTCAATATTGGGGATTGGATTTCATCATTCTATAATAACACAGATAAATGTTACTGAACTGTATTTAAATTATCATACCCAGTAAAAGTTCACAAAGATTTTGCTATAATAATTTTTGTTACAATAAAATTTTCTTAACTTAATTTTCACAACAAAAATGACATACTTGGTGATGGTGGCATTGACATTTTTTTTCATAAATAAATGCCGGTTCCAAACTACACAATGCTTGTATCTGTACCTTCATCTGCACATAATAATAAAAAAAGTAGTCTATATGCTCATCCAGATTATGTTCTGTATCAATGCAATCCAGATGTGTTCTGAACATCCATTCATTTAAAAAATATAGAGCACTCAATATATTGTTTTCTTTTACAGCTTTCATTGTGGCTTATCTAGTTTACGAAGGAGTTGATAGAGAACATCACAGACGCACACGCAAGAACCCTGCCGATTTTGAAAATGATGAATAACTTTTACGCAGATTTAGATTATTGTTTGTAGAATGTATTAATAAAAACAGTTATAAATAGATACTTTGTGTGTTTTTTATTTAAGTATTGAATAAACAGTTATGGCTTAGTTGGGGTTTTATTTATTAACCTTTTTATTTTTAAAATGCAAGCACACCATTTGGAGATTTACATATTTATACTACCAGATCCAGATGTCCCATTTAGTGTAAATTAGTAACCATGAGTATCCACAGCCAAACATCAGTATTATTATATCATTTTCTCAAAGAGAAGTGTACACTATTTTTTAGCAGGCGAAAGCCACGGCTCGAAGAAGACTAGATCGCTAGATGTCGCTAGTATTAAAGTCACTGACCATTTATTTTCTCTGAAAAGTTTGCCAACATAAATGTACAAGGCGTTTTTCATACCACAATTAGATTACGCATTTCCCTTTAATTTTAAAGAAATTAATTAGTTAAATATTAAAGTCCGCTCCATATTTTGAGCAAGTGTATGTATAACTAATTTCTTAGCATAGTATAATACATTACGTGATGTTATAGAGAAGCAGACTGAAGCGCCCACGGCAAGATCTTTATTCTCGGTCAGGCCATAAATGGAGATATCTATAAGGTTTTGTTTGTTAAATGAAGTAGAAAACAAAATAAGTAAACATTATACGTACCTTGTAAATGGTAACGGATTCATCTAAACATTATGTAAACCCGCCTATGGACGAAATATTAATTCTAATACTTAAATATAGTACCTAAGTATCGTAATCTAGGTCAGGTCGTACGTTTATATATCACGCTTTAATCAATTTCGGTGCAAATAGTACGTTGTAGAGGAAGCTTCACAAAACTTTTATCTTTTAAAATGAATTATATTATGTGAGACTAATTTACTGTCGATGAACTTAGACTGTCGAAAAACTTGCATGTAACATTTTGTCATCTTTTAGATTTTTTCGGTCATTGCTTGTTTTCGGTATCGGTTGGCAATGATGTGCTAACCATAATTTAAACACATAAGCCGTGACCTACATCATTTGAAAGGTTAAAAGTCAGATTAATTGTGACTGGTGTTACATGGCTATAGTTTGTACAAAAGCTCCATTCACCTATGTATTATAAAACGAAGGTAATAAAAACATCAACACAAACTCAATCGCCAAATCGTGCTAATGCAATTATAAATAATGCCCATACTAAAAGAAATAAAATATCTCTGAAACTGTTTACAAAAATTTATTTAAAATTATGACGTTACTAAAAATAAAAATGTATCTATTACTTATATCAATTGATAATGTATAAAACGCGATAAGAGTTAAAATTACAAAACCTTAAAAACTTCATTTAAAAAATAATATCATTATAATGATATCGCATTTTACTTACATTATTAATACGTTAATTATTCCCAATAATATTGATGTTGGAATGGAAGCTGTCTTGTTGGATCTGATTATAGTCATCTCTAATATTGGCTCGCTTAGGGCAATAGGACTTAAAAATATATAATTATTGTACTTGAAAACTAGCGTAGCTCTAATTGCAATCGTAAGATTCAAATTCTATAGAAAACTAATTATAAAGGATAAAAAAATAATTATTAATCGACGGAAATTAAGTACATTTTAGTACTAGCCGATAAAACTATATTTACAGATATATCGATAAAATAATACGGATTCGGTATAAAAATAATGTCATACACTTAAAGATGTACGGGGTTCTTTCTTTTTAGGAACATATCCATACAAAAATATCGAGCCTATTACCAATAGTGTGCCTAGCGCGAATTGTACCGTCAAATGGAAGTCAAATATGTACATGGAGGCAACACACGATATAACAATGGCGACAGACGTTGCGAAACCTTTCAGTATATTATCTGCATATTTGACCACAACCGCCACGATCAAACCGCCGGCCGCTTGCAATATAACTAAATACCAAACGAAACCATCGAATCCTTTTAATAAATCTCTTGCAGGATCTTTTAAAAGATATGTGAGTGCAGCAAACGGCAACGATAATAAACTCAGCTGTACGTTTCGCATCCAGACCTGAAATATAAAAAAAAAAATCATACAATCGTATTCTAATCACGAACTAGTTTACACCCGTGATTCCGTCCGCTCGAAATTAAAAAAAAAATAACCTTGTAAAATAGCCTATTCTTCTATACTATCTTCTACATCTGTGCCAAATTTCATCGAGATCCGTCTAGCCGTTCCGAAGATACCTTCTAAAAAGCATCCATCCATCCATCCAACTTTCGCATTTATAATAGTAATTAGATAAGAAAAATAGATTGCAGTTAGTACTAAATGACATTACGCAGAATACTCACAGCCGCATTCAAACGTTACATGCGCACTAAAGAAGACCCCCTAATGTAGATTTAGTACGAGAAATCTATACTGAGCGACTGCTTGTGTAACCCTTAAATTACTCTGAATACGTTATTTACCCATGATGGCAATTCCAATATTGGGGATTGCGTATTTTAGTTTCTGAATGCAATTAATTTTATCAAACAAATGGATGATACACGCACATGCGTCATATGAATGTGTTATTGATAAAACAAAAATACCTAATGTTTTGTTATAATCTATACTAATATTATAATTATAATATAAAGAAAGAAAATGTATTAAAAATTATCAATACATTACTAATTATTAATACTAATGCATTCTAATGTCTTTAGGTAATCATTTCGTAACAAAACAATGACTGTTACCCAACTGATTAGTTCTGCTATTAGCCTTGAATTTTAATTAGTTTTAGCGTGTTTTTTATGCAGATAAATTAAATATAAATGATATACAACATATTTCACGTTGATTTGATGATGTCATAGGCGTCGCCAGCCGTTGGTCTATGAAGGGAGGCAGGCCGATAGTAAAGAACTTAAATGTTTTATTTATCTATGGGTTCTCTTGGTATTGTAGGCACCTTAGTGTTTTCATTAATTTCGCCCTTTATATATAATACGTATAACTTTGAGTTTTAGAAATTATACGTCCACATGTATGTTGGCTAGCAGCATATCTTTTTGTTAATTAACTTTTTTACTGATATCAAATAACATATTTTTTATCGTACTTCCTATGTCGACATTGAATACGTATTGAAGATACATATTAAATTGAGTTTTTATGTAGTGTTGATAAAACCATAGCAACACATAATAAAATTCAAAATATTAATGTACAGCAAAAAATAAAGTTGCTATTAAATTGTTTGTACACTCAGTGACAATAAAAATGTCTAAAACATTTATTTTTGTCACCTACATAGAACTGTCAATGTTTCATTATATAACTTTTTATTACTAAAACTTACAGATATGTCAGACTCCTTCAATACTTTTTCAAAGTATATTCCAGCAAATCCTGATATAAAGCAGGCCGCTAAAGCTGCGCTAAATCCAATAACTTTAGATTGATCTTGAGAATTTGCCGTTGTTTCTTTCGCTGCTGAGGACAACTGGACCAGAGCCACTCCGCCCGCAAGTATTCCGAGCGCGCACCACTGCCATCGCTTCAGTTTTCTTTTTAACACAAGCACAGCAAAGAATGCCGTTGTAAGTAATTTCAACTGGTATGTAACCTGAACAAAATAGATAAAGAATTTCTTACCATCTAAATGAAACAGAAAAATAAATTTACAGGGTAACATTGAAATTGGAAAAATTCCACACTAGTAATAGAAATTTGCATAAAATGCTTTAAAATAATAATAACGAAAAAACATTCAGAAATAGGATAAACATATAAAAATTGATGTTGGTATGTTTTCAGTACATAATTTTTGAAAGTAAGACTCACCTGATATGTCGCAGCATCCAAATTAGAAGCAGAAACATAAAGCAGATTATTCTGGATAACATATAATAATGATGGCACACAAACTCTCAATGTATCCTTAATGTTCAAAACAACAGTTGCATACATAGTATGGAAACCTTTTACTACATTTCCTGATTCTTTTATCACAAGTAAAATGCATATTAATAATTTGAAAATCTCTGCCATGAATACAGCTGCAAAATAAACAAGGAATTAAGTGATTATCCTTGAAAACGAAACTATTAACCCTTAATTCGACGGAGTTTTTTGTTGAAAAAACTATTTTTTTGTAAAGTCATGTTTTTGCATATAAAATAAACTCCTTTAGTAGAAATGTTTTTTATTATTTGTTTGTCACACTGGACACTATCGAATGAAGGGTTAAGTATTTGTAATAAGCAAGGAAATGATTGGAATTTTAATCCATTATGAATTGCACATGGTTAGATTCTCCACTACATGGTGTATTTCAGTATAAAATTTAGTTCTGAAGGATCCGTGACATCATAACTAGAAACATTTTTCAACAGTTCCATCTGGAGAAGATTTTAAATCTAACAAATTTGCAACATACAAATATATGTGCATATGAAAAATATTACCCTACTGTGCATTCAATAAAAACATAAATTTGTTGGTCATTACTGGTTGCTTTTTATACCAATTCAATCTTACCTGCAGCTGATGAAAACATGACTACATCCCTTGTACGTGCATATCTCATGCTGAGACCAAGGGCAGCATTCTGAATGGTAAGTACAACCAAGCTTACATACTTGAGGTACCCTGCTGTAAATGCAATAATATTTAATGGATCATGCATTAAAAGCAGTTGAACATTTTTTATATTATTTCATATAGGAGCATGCAAATTATGTCGCACATTTTGTAGACTGAAGTAGACAACAGATTTTTTGGTCCCAACTATAATAATTATGACGTATTTTTTAAAAAGTAAATAAGAATGAATCATGTTTGAACTTACCATGTCTTAATCTATTGTTACTTGAATAAATTTGCGGTTTTTTCGCGTCTCCATCCATGTTTTCCGAATTAAGTTGTGTGTCTGGGGTTACTGTTTGCTCATCTAGCTGGGTATCACCAATTTCTTCGAGTTCCCCTCCGTCTTTTTCTGTTGACTTCATAGGAACTAATATTATATATCAAAATCCAAATAAAAACTGCAGTTACCGAGCATTAAATTTCATATCTTATAGGACATACGCCAACACTACATTATTGAAAATAATAACATTTAGATAACTAAACTATTTAAATTTACATTGCAACAAAACACGTATAAGAATAATTTTAAAAGTTGTCGACGTAGTCAGAACAAAAAGATGAACACATAAAACCAATATAGGCGCGTATAGGAGAACACGAATAGAAGTCGCTGAACTTTTGAATACCTACTATAGTCATACAAGTGTATCTGGCCCGGTGACCACTGAGAGAGACTGCTATCGTGATTAGTTCTCTCGTAAAATGTATAAAACCTATATGGGCATAGAAATAAGCATAAAGGAAAAATGTGAATGATAGCTACTGCTGTACGAAAATATTCTTGTCACCTTTTTGTCTTAATAATTGAAAGGAGTCGGCTATTATAATTTGCTTTGACCTTTCCCCATCGGGTCAGAAAACTTTGTCGACCTATAAGTCGTAAATACCTATTTACAGTTCATCAAAGATCTCCGCAGTCGGAAAATACGTGAACTAACAATGTCAACTTGACAGCAACGTTTTTTGACCAATAGGAGAACGGCAACTGCACGGTTACATGTTGCCATTATTATATTTTTTAAATTCCAGAAAAATGAGATGAGATGGATTTCTCAATCATGAATCAATTTAAATATTATACAATATAAGGAGCTCGTAGTTTTATTTGTAAGTTTCAATTGCTTTTTCTTACAATTACATTTTAAGGAGAATTTAGGTTTTAGATTATTCGTCATTTTGTTCCTAAAAACTAAATCAAATATAAGGGGCCACTCCTTTAAAAATACTGCCACCATAATAAGATTCTGCATCTTTTCCTAATTCCTGAGGGTCGCGACCTCTTTTTATTATTATTTTATTTACCAATAATTTTTGCTGTACCGAAGTTTTATCTAATTTTAATCATTTATAAGAAAATTATTATATTACCTTCAGTAAAGATCAGCTACAAAAGCTCAAACCTTTTGACATGTTCTATTAATTTTCTTTAAATATTTATGTTTCCACACAAACTTTTTGTTTTTTATTTTAAATATCACTAAGTTTTATTTAAAATGTTAGAAATACATTACTAAAATCATTTTTAATAGATTTGTTTCCTCCATGTGACCCACCACAAATTAATTTCACTAATATCGAATAAATCACTGAATCAAGTCTTAGTTGGATTATCCACTTCATTTTTATGTGTTCATGATATGGATAACAATCTATCTTGATAACATAATTTATCTATATAAAAGCATTTTTACATTTACTGTAATTGTTGGTGTGCATAGATAGGCATATATTTGATAAATAAAAATTATTCATATTGATATATGAGGAAACAAATGTTACACCTACAGTGCATCTGTTATTAACAAGCAATATTCATTTTCAACTATTATTGTATAATATTTAATTTATAACCAAGTTCATTTTACATAAGGCTGACAATTAAAGATTTTGAAACTTCATTTAAAATTTATTGTTAAACTTATTATATGTACTTGCTACATCAGAAGAAGCAGTGACTATAAAATAACTACAGATAATATTCAAAATATATGTTAAGAAATATTCTAGTATGAATTAACAATTTTCCGTTTTCTCATTTGTTCTAACCATGAATCAAGCTGTTCCTGGGGTGTCAATTCATTGTGTTTGTAATAGTCTTTGGGTGGTTTTCCTTCTTCAAGGCGGACAAAGTAATGACTGTATGTATAGCGAACTTCACCCATTCTGCCTCGAGCATGTCTCCTTATACCCTTTATTACCATCCCCTTATTTGCAAATGATTCAGCTGAAAATAATTAAAATTAATTTTAAATGACAAGGTTCTGAGTGACATTTCCAATATTCCTCTTACTTATTGATATCCTAAAGATAAATTTTAAATACTTACCAACCCACAAATTACTCTTATATTCAACATTATGATCCTTTACTGCTAGTTCTTGCGCTTCTTGTATTGCTTCCTTAACAAATACAGCACCTTTCTTGTTGACAAAACTCAGCTGTTTTATAGCTTCATCAACAGTCATGCCCCGAACAAAGCTAGCTATATACCAAAGCTTTTTGGGACTATATTTAAAATTAGTCTTTTGATGGCACACAAACTGAAATGATAAATAAAACATAGTTGCTACAAAACTTTTGTGAATTACTAAAAAAAATTTAAATCAAAATCTCGTTAAGTTAAAATGCTCCATGATGGCACCGACTTACAGCTGGTCTTGGCTCCTCGCCGATTGCCTGCGGAGGGAATACCTTCTTGTTGTATTCCAAAAATCTTTTTGGAGTTTTAGCTTTTACCCATGCTGAAATCGGTGCACTTGTATGAATACCGTAAACATGATTTGTTGCTGATCCAACACCATAAAGGTGTTTTAAAATTGTGTTCATTATAAATATTGGATAACTCAATGAAGAGGTTAAATCATGTTTTAAATCCGATTTGACAAATTGTCTTAGTTTGACGTTTGACAGTTCGTAAAAAGACAAAACTTAGATTTGACAGATGTCTTTATTTTTTTACAGATTGTACAAATGTAAAGTGATATTGAAAAATTTCTTCACAATCGTAAATGTGGGTAGACAGACATTATGGATTAAATTCCAGTGGGCACGTGAGAAAATTCCCTCTCACTTCTCCTTAATTTTCTTTATAAATTAATTTTAACATTAATTTACAGATACTACCGCTAAAAGCGAAGGTTTGTAAGATAGATTTCTTTGATGACCTTGATTTACATTGAAATTCAGCTGCTAAGTAGTCCCGTCGGGTGCTGGTCACAGTCAGTGTATTAAAACCAACCCAGGGTCTACTGGAGGAGGTGGCTCCAAATGGACTACATTGAGTGACGGGCTAATAGTGTGGGAGAATGGGTCCACATTCCTGTATCTCCAAAATAGATTGGGCGCCACTATAAAAGAGCGGTATTGCGACTTATTTACCAATCGTCTTTTCTTTTATATGTACTGCTTTATCAATATATTGAGATTACCCTAATGCCATTGTTAACTTTTGCAGGAATCTTCATTTTTCATCTTGAAACCGAATCAGTCGGTGAATAGGCAATATGCATAAGACGCCAAATTGGACTAAACTTTTTTAAGTATACTTTATTATTATAAAAACATAACTGTAAAGATTTTTTTAATATAGTGTGATTTAGTGGGTAATTAAAAAGTGTCTTTTTAAAAATTCTTTCGCAAGTTCTATAAATCGGACCGCTATTGGTCGAAGGAAGTGACTTTTTTTTTTATAAAATAAGGTGGCAAACGAGCAAGCGGCTACCTAAGTCCGCCGAAATGGCGAAGCGACCGCTGCCCATAGACTTATCTATTTTGGCGTCGCTGTGTTGTCAATACACAGTTCATTTACGTTAGTTTATATAGAAATTCACTATTGAAGTATTTTACTGTAAACACAATATCAAAACTAACTTTAAAATAAAAATTAAATGAAGAGAATCATTAATTACCACTTATTTGTACCTGGAATAATGAAAATGAATCGATTTGACTTTTGATAACTCTGAGAACCAATTAAATACTTTTTTGTTTTTTTTTACATCGAAGTGACATCTGAGTGATGAATGAATGGAGACGATTGACGTCACGTGTCTCAAGCCAACTCCGGTCGCGTTTTAGTTGCACCTAAATAATATGTACGTATACGTATTTATGTATACGATATACGTATTATTTTTTTAGCCGACTGGTTGAATTTTTTTCTGGGTATGTTATAATAAGTATTATTGCAAAAAAAAAAACAAATTGTCACTGTTTGTCACTGCAGCAATTTAAATTCTCTTCCAAACAAAATTAATTTTTTGGTTTGTCAACATTTATTCATGTCATGGCCCAGATTTCACTTTGGCAGTCCCAGACAAAAACATAGTTTGTAACTATATTTTGGGATCATAGTTCACAATAGAATAACAGAAGACATTTACAAATTTAAATATTATTTATTATATTGTACCAATGTTAATTACAACCTCAGTTGTATTTGCCTATGCGAAGAATTATGTACAAGCTTTTAATAAAATTAGTCATAACTTGTCCTCAAATCTTAATGCTAAATAAACAAATTTTATGAAAGCAAAAGTAATTGTGATGCATCGAGTTGAGCAAATTAAAATCAATTAATAAAACATTATACAATTTAATATGGGCCTTTGGCACTTAGCCTCGAAGTCATGTAATAATTCATCTATGTCATTGTCCAAGTCATCACTTTGTGCCATTTTGGTGACCATGTCGCTTATTAAGAAAGCACCTATTGTTGCTTCTTCATGGTTGTCTTGTATATCTATATTAATAACATGAACTGGTTGGTTATAGACTGACCGCCTTGAACCAAACCATTCTATTACTTGGTCATATACTCTTTCTTCACAAGTGATGATAACATCAAATCTCTCTGCTGATACTTGAAACTTTTCAGGGTAGGGTTTGATTCTACGATTCCGATCCAACATGTGTAGTAATCCATTTTGAGTGTAGTATGCTTTATCCTTCTCCAACAAGTCGTTGTAGATATCATCGTAAGGAACTCCAAACTCGTAACAATTAGGTCGGTCAGCTGATAGGCCTGGTAATTTGACCTTCTCACCGGTGCCGTATGACTTGACTTTAAACCCTTTTTTGACTAAGAATGCATGAGCTTCCATGCTCCGATTCATATTTGAAGAGCAAACGACGGCTATATACAAATCAGTCATCGTCATTGAACAGTTATCAGGATCGCTGTTTTAGTATAACAACAATATTTTAACTGTGTGAGAAACATAAAACCAATACGGTCAATGCAAAAGAATCTATTCATTGTACAAATATATTCATTTTACTTTAAAGTTACGATATCAATTGTACTACGATTGAGTATTTTTGATTTGACAGGAAAAGAGCCACGGCGTGACAAATTGTGATAACTGACATTCAAACGTCAAATAAAATTATTATGCCTGTTATTGTTAATAATCTTATAAATAATTATGAATATCACTCTTATTAACACTGCTACAACATAATTATTACAAACCATTTAGTTTTTGAGTGCTTAATATTATTTCTATCATTTAAATTATTTCCAGGTTTCCATCCACTAGAGTTTTTTCTAACATTGACCCGCTTTTTTTATAGATACTCTATGCTTGGTAGTAGGGTTGTAACGGAGGCCATTTTAACAAAAGCGGTTGCGGATGCGGAAGCAAAGGGCTTCACCTCCGCAGAACGGAGGTTAAAGGAAGCGGAGGTCAATAATAAAATATTAATTGCGAAATTAAAATTAAAACTACGTTAATTCAAAAGGCGCGGTCGCGACCTACTTATAGATGTACATGGTTCTATTGGCACCCGGCAATTTTTAAAATAAAAACTTGGCAACACACTAATAACAATCAAATCTCTACGACAAACGCGCGTATTAGACGAAAATGTGAGCTGCTAGTTGACCAAGCACGTCCGCACGGCCCCATAAACGATACCTAGTCGCTCCTCTCGCGTTAACGACGTAAATTAACCTCCGTTACAACTCCGCATAAGAAACAACGGAAGCGGAGGTATAATTTCTTGCGGAAGTTCCGCACTTGCGGATGCGGAATCGGAGGTCCGTTCAACCCTACTTGGTAGTATTCTTATGTCTGACAGTGACATCGAGACATAACCTAAAACGAGTTTATTTCAGTGTTTTAAATTATTACTTTTGTGTAATATAAGTTACAAATAGTGCTTATTAAACGACTAAAATTGCTTTTAAGATTGAGATGCTATTGTATAATTTACTTTTATAATCTGTATATCAACC
Source organism: Papilio memnon (assembly GCA_003118335.3). Taxonomy (NCBI): domain Eukaryota; kingdom Metazoa; phylum Arthropoda; class Insecta; order Lepidoptera; family Papilionidae; genus Papilio; species Papilio memnon. The sequence goes on from LD688932.1 coordinate 5,549,406, forward strand.
TGAATAATAAAGATATTGGGATTTAAATTAATTAGAAATCAGAATGATGATACGAGGGAACAAATATCTATTAAGTAGGTACGTTTCAATTAAAAAGGTTCAAAAGCGATCATTCCTAACAAATGAATATAAATGTGAATCAGCTTGGAATGCACAAAGATCTTCTCCTATAATAAATAATGTCAATCTGAATGATTTCTACACTTCATTGAGTCAAAATTATGCCTCTAAAGGTGTTATTAGTGCAATAGATGTTGACATATTTGCAAATGCTATAAAAGAGCCCATATATCTTGAGGAACTTAAAGAGCTTTTACACAAATTGAGATTGTCCGCTGAAACCAGAAACACGCTTGAATCAACACATCATGCCACAGTTAGAAATTATATTGATTTCGGGAATGAGCAAGAATTAATTGACATTCTTAAAGATCCCTTAAACTATGGTGTATTCCTTGACGACTTTGCTGCTAATATATTATTAGATAAACTTATAACATCAAATAACTATGAGCTAGCAGCAGAAGTTGCAGCACTTGTAATGCTCCAGGAAGACTTTACTAATGAAATAACATGTACATTAAGTCAATATGCATGTTATAAATATATAATAAACTATAAGGATTCACCTCCAGAGCCCCCAAAAGCAGAAGAGAAAAAGAAAATAAGAATTAAATTTCTTAGGAACTACTACCATGATGATCATTTCGATATTAAAGATTTAATGTTATTATCTGGTAAAACTTTGGCCTGGATGTCAAGGAATAACAAAGATAATGTCAGTAACAATTTACAAATAATTGGCTGGATGTATTACAAAAAGTATGACTCTCTTTTATCTTTGTGTGAAAACTATAAAAATCTCAAGTCATTTAAATTATACAATGAAGTAATTGAGTTGCTGCAGAAAGAAAGCAGTAAATGTGAAGATAAAGATGCGTTGGAAAAATGCATTTCAATATTAAATGAATATCCAAAAGCTGATGGTAGATTAGAAGAATCCATTAAAAAATTAATTGAAGATGCCATTAATAAGACACAGAAAAAAGATATATCCTCACAACAGCAGGTAAGTAACAATTTAAAATT
>LD688932.1:5557443-5573903 GCA_003118335.3 Papilio memnon
TATTAAATAGAACAAAACAATAGTAACTGTTAAGTACTCACTTTTTGTTTCTTATAAATACAATTAAAATTATATTAATTACAAAAATAAAAGCGGTGTGGAAAGTACCGGAAACTTTTTTTTCCCTTTTCTTCAAAGAGTGTATTAAACAGAGAGTATGTAAATGCAACATAGATTATATATTATTTTGGTAGTAAGTTACAGAGTACAAATGTTAACGTCAAATCCAACTTCAAAATAAATTTCATAGCCTGACCTGAAATATACAAGACCTCGCTATATTGCGGAAAAAGATGTAATGTGACTATAGGGAGATATAGCTTTGCAACAAATCCCCTGGTTTAACAAAATTAATTTAAAAAAAGTTCCTTTGCACACATTACAAAGTGATGTGTACATAATTAGGAAACCGATTTAAGAGCCCCCCCTCCCCCAGGCCGACGTTTGTATTGTAATTTAATTGTAATTAAGTAGTTAGAGAAAAAAATACCAAATTGTGTGAATTAATAAAATTATATGGGACACTTCAGTCAGAAATAGTCTTTATAAATCTATGTATATGTATATTTTCATATAAATACTAATTTTAGCCCATGACTTCGACAGGGCGGAATTAAAAAAACTAGTTGAGTAGCCTATGTTTCCTCTCAGAGTGTATTCAACATCTATACCATATGGACATCCATGCAGCCGTACAGGAGATGCCTAGTAACAAATATTCATCATCCATACATTTGCATTTATAACATTAATATAGTAATAAGAAATATATACTTACTGCTTATATATCAATTATATTGCTTACAAATTTATAGAGCCAAAAGGAAATTTTATTTTAAAAGGACATTTTAGATAGTAAGCATTCGTAAAATTTAGTTAAATTAAAATTTTTAGAAAGTGTTAGTGTGTTTAAGAAGGCTTATTTTGTAAATAAAAAGCCGTTTTCATTTACTACGTTTTAATTCTGAAGCGAACTAACATTGTATTACTTGTAAATCAAGTTAGTTCGTGCGTGATACGTAATGGGATTAAGTACAACTTTCTCTGTTATAATTGGTTAAATCGTACTATTTTTCTTAGAAAGAGGTGTAAAAGTTAATTTACAATTTCGTTAAAATAATAATGTACAAGGAGCGTCGGTGGCGTGTATTTCGACACGTAACTTAGGGTAGGCTCCTAGCCCTTCAATGGGGACGTATAGTGAGCTGATGATGACGTCTTTTGATGACGCGTTTATAAATTATGTTTTATTTTGGCTAATAATAAACTGTGAAAATTACTGTTTAATATTGATATAACCACAAATTAAATTTATTGTTACACGTCGTATATGTTACAAGTCACATGCATTTGTTATGTTAGTTAGTTTTAATCTGTATGTTTGTCATGTAAGTCCCATAATATCATGTGAAAATATAATATAGTTATGTAGGGTCCAGGACGGATAAAGGTTATTAATAGGTGATTAAGTTCACAAGCCAGGTGAGAAATGGGATTAGTTTTGTTTTTGTTAAAATATTCTTCAGATGTGGTATTTTTCCATGTTTATCGTGTATTTTTAACGGCATGATATTTTTTTTGTAATATTTTAATGTATGTTTATTGTTTTGATAATTTATCATTCGGGAAGGTTATCTTATGTTATGTGAGAAGTGAAGAGATATATCGCGCCATGTCTATTTAAACTGCTTAAACGGTTTTGCACTTCGCATTTGGGGTACCAATTGTTCCTGGTCACACATCTTCGTTCGGGTTTGATTTTTTATTTTTTTTTATTTTCGTTATTTTTTATATTGTGATTAACATATTTAAATCTTATTTCTTACTAATATTATAAATGCGAAAGTTTTGGAGTATGTTTGTTAGAAGGTATCTCTCAAACACGTAGTCGCGGGCGACAGCTAGTATGAATACATATTCGTTTTCATTATTAGACCGATTTCGTTTCTCGTATTCATTTGAAAGCGATTATTGAGGAAGTTTCTACAGCCACAGGCTAAAGTGGATGGAAGCCTAGCCGCTTGCATTATTCTAAGCTTATTCATATTTTATTTTATATTCAGATAACAACCTATCAGAATGGCCTCCAAGAAGTTCGCTGGACCAACGCCTTACTCCTTCACTCCTTCCTACCCGAAGGTCGATTACGTTTTCACTGAGTATGTGATTGTTTTTAAAATATTGTATATTTAAAATTGTTGAAAATTCTAATCATTTTTATTATTTAGGCACTTGAACAATGTGATGACAAAGGACAACGGCAGGCCCACGGTGTCACCGGTTGTAGGCGCCATCTTCGGCCTGGGCCGTGCTGGCTCCATTCACCTCGCCAACGTCATCAACAACCCCCGTATCATCCTAAAGTACATCGTCGACGACCGTGTTGAGAGGTTCAATGACCTCAAGAAGTACTGGAAGCTGAGCGATGACGTCACTTTCATCACCTCAAAGGAGAGCGACAAAGTGTACAAAGACAAGAGGTAAAATAGTCGTTTAACAAACTCCTTTCTAACATGAAATAAAACTTAATATTTAAATTAATATAGTATTAAAATTATAAGCAGCGATTACAGTGGATAAACGGCATTTGTTTTCGCAGCATTAACGTGGTGTTTATTTGCTGCCCAACGTTTGCCCACCACAACATTGTCGTCAACTCGATTGCCAACAACAAGGACGTCTTTTGCGAGAAACCCATCGCGGAGTCCAGCGAAGATACTCTCAAGTGCTACCAAGCCGCCAAGAGCAAGGGAAAAACCTTATTCTCAGCTTTCAACCGTCGTTTCGACCCCGCCTACAGGAGCTTGAAGGAGAGAGTTAGGGAGGGAACTGTCGGACACGTACAGATCCTCAAAGTTACAGCTAGAGATTCCCCGCTGCCATCCATTGACTACTTGGAGACATCCGGTAATTGATAACAATATTTATTGTAACAGATGTAAAAAATGGTGGTAACGGGCGACGCCAGCCGATGTTTTAGGCCAGGTCTTGCTTCAGCTACCATTTATATGGTCTTATATGTCATAGTTTATATTTCTATTCAGTTGTCGCTCCCCCTCCCTCCGGTGATGTCCATAGTGGTATACATCTCCAAATATATCTTGCAGTTGGTATTTGTGTGGTTTCGAGACCGTCATCTCGAAACTACAATTATAATTAATGTATCTAGTTTAGTTAGTATTAATAGTGTAGGTGGTTCAAGTCGGGATATTGGAGCTCGCTTTATCCTGGGCTCTGCGTGTTGTCTCGGCATGATGATGGTAATGAGGGATTTCAGGCGGTGTGTACCACGACTGCCTCGTGCACGACATCGACATGACGTGCTGGGTGCTGGGCGAGCTGCCGATCCGCGTGCAGTCCTCCGCCACCGCGCTCATCCCGGAGATCAAGGCCATCGACGACTTCGACACCATCGCCTTCCTTCTCACCTTCCCCTCAGGCGCCATCGCCATCGGTGACAACAGCCGTTTCAGCGCTTACGGATATGATCAAAGGCTCGAAGTTTTCGGAAACAAGGGTATGTTATAAGTTGTATTATAAGTTATAGTTTAAATCAATTTTGTTTTAGAAGAAAATAACGTAGTGCATATAAAAATTGTCACACTTATAATTTATGTTTCAAATTGCTTCTGTGCGACAAAAGATAGTAGATTTACCTACTTAATATTTTATTCAGGTATGCTGAAAGTAGAAAATGAGAAGCCTTGCCCATCGCTGGAAAGCTATCTCGGCCACGAGGGCGTTAAGACCAACCCCATCTACTACTCATTCCCGTCCCGCTACAAGGCCGCCTACAAATACGAACTCGAACACTTCCTCGACGTTGTCCAGTGTAAGTTTATTATTTTATTTTTACTGAATATGTTAAAACCGAAAAAGGTGGAAAATCGCAATTTGACTAAAACATCTAGAGTCTCACTTTCTTCCTTTCAGGTTTTTCCGATATTTTAGTGGGAAGTAGCTACGTGTAATATTGTGTAGTGCACAAAAGAGTAATAACAATCTTTAGTAATAAGAGTGTAACTGAAATGCTCTAATTTTACAGTCGGCGACAAGCCTGAGGTGACGAGCTGGCAGACGCTGGCGGTGAGCAAGATCGCGGACGCGGCGGAGGAAAGCGCGCGCACTGGCAAGACCATCGACATCGACTGGAGCAAGGACGACATTCCCGCTGTCTACTCATAAATCTATGCCCAACGGAACCAAGGAAAAAACAAATTTTAACGCTAAAGCAATGAATATGGATAATGATACTATCTTACTTTTAATAAATCTCTTCATAAAATAATAAATGTCGTTTTTGTATATTTTATTTCCCTTACACTTTACATGGATAAAAAAATGTGCAGCTTGAATGTCTGAAAGACGAGTAGTAGAACCTATAAGCAAAACCGAAAAAATCGGAAGTCCTTTTTCAATGATCATTTTATAGTAATGATTATAATAGTCACTAAGTAATTTGATTAATTATAGGTTAAAAGTATCTACCATAACAAATGCATGTGGCTTGTAAAATATACGTGTACGAGGTGTTACAATAAATAACCACAGTTTATTAATTTGTGGTTTTATTAATTCTCAGCAAAATTTTCATAGTTTGTTGTTAGCCAAAATAAAATTTATAAACTCCAAAACTCGTCGTCACCAGCTTACTACACCTCTCCATTATATCGTTACAAGGAACAAAGCAAATTTCCGGAAATTGGAACACCGCGGATTTCGGAAACTGTACTTATGATAGTCCAAAAACACTATCGTACATGGCGCGAATCGAACTCGGGACCTACAGACTACTGAGCCTCTTTAAAACATATAATGATCACAAACATCTAAGTAGCTAGCTAGATGTTCCCTTGCGGCTTCATCCGCGTGAAATTATAAAAAACTTTATTTTATTGTTTACATTTGTCAAATTCTCAATTGCAAATGTCAAAATGACATGACGTTATGACACAAACATGGCAATCTTTTTTCCTTGATGTTAGCAGCTCGTAGCTTATGGTCTCACTCCCACATTAGGGTTTTTATTCGATTTATTTACCCCCTAAATTTAATACAGTGAAAATATATAGCCTAAAGCATGACGTACGTGTAGGGTTTTTTATTAAATAAAGAATTATTCAAAAATATGTTGTAATTGCCGAGATCCTACGCCACAAAGAAGTGTGTGTTTACGCTTTATTATATTAGTATAGAAAGTATAGATTTTTGAGATTACTTTTATTGTTTGAGTTAGATTATAAGACCAAGTTATTTTCGTTTAGATACATTTCTTGTAGGAATTTCAATAAAAACTAAAGATTGAGCCTCATTGCGGGGAACATTGAAAAAAGTATGTGGTATCCCCCAGAAGTCGGTGCAAGTTCAAAGTGAATTTATTGAAGTGGAATATTCTATATCAGGGGCAAAGGTATTCATATTTAATTTTCCCTTATACGAAAGTCCGCAAGAAGCCTTTTATCTCGACGTAATTTCTTAGAAAATTCTTCGAACTAACAATTTATATACTTACCTAGTATGCTTGTTTTTTTTCAGCGATATTAAATTTACTTAGAACTTGTTTCGTCAAATTATTTTTATTAGTACTTAAATATTTAATTCTTGACGTATTTCTTGATATCGTAACGTATCGACCTATATGTTTAACTAGATGGAATTATGAACAGATTGGTACCTTTTTAAACCAGTACTTACCTGCTTCATGAGAATTACATGCAAACAAATAATCTTCTTTCGAAAATGGTATGCGAATTATGGTTCTCTTAAATGGAAAATTTAACCGGAATATGTTTTTCATAAAATATATGAGCAGTTAATTTAAAAGCATTGTAGGCTTGGATAACAAACAAAACGACAAGCTAAACTTTTACATATATTTATTGCTTTAAGCATTGATCTATCGTGGTCATTATTTCAAGCATCATTTGTTGAATAAACTATGGATTTTTACCATGACTAAGGGTTGTTAAGGATGTCACGCGAGAGTAATTCGCAAATATGTGGCGCCCATATATGTCAGGCGCTCTGGGCGGTCGTCCAACCCTAACGCTGAACTTAGTTTTGACTAAATAGAAATTTTGGCCTATGTTATTGTTTACATCTATCAAACGGATAAGGTATACCTATATGAAATCTGATTTATCGTTTTACCTAGCATTAATGCTTTAAGAAAAATTTACTACTTGATGTTTTAACATTTATTTTTGTTTACGTTACAAGAGAACAATGAATTCTAAAAAACCGTTTATAGTTAGAGTTTATCTGTTTTACGAGTAGCGAAGCAGACGACTGTAGCAAATGTAATTTAGCTGCAGCGGTGCGGTATAAGAACGAGTGGAATTATTTATCTAACTGCAACGGCGACTTTGACGGAGGTGGCTCGCTCGAGCGCACAGGACAAGGATTAATTGAGTTAGATATGTAACGAATGCCGATAATGCGATCAATGATCTTGTCTTTTATTCTCATTTATTTATAAAACATAAATAAGTCTGACATCTTTACTTATCAATTTTTGATCAAATGGTTGAGCTATAAGTGATTTAACCTTACCTTAGAGAAATATCACTCTCCTGTTAGCAAGACAAAAATTTACTCGGTTACTTCCAGAAAAGAAAAGATCTAATTTTTTCATATTCATTTGTATGATGTACATTACAAAAAAACGATATTAGAAGAAAAAAGAATACAAACTTAGTTTGAGTCAATTCGTTTGTGTCTGTTTAGTTAAATAATTGCTATTAAGGTATTCGTCATAAGTTCTCTGTTCGGTACAGATCATCTGGTTCGCCACATTCGGAGGCGAACATATAGTTTAAATTTCGCGCCCCGGGTTAATGCGGGTAACCGGGAGCATTTTTATTCTCCCGCAAAGAAGGGTAGATTTGAATCCCTCGCCAGTACGGTACGCGGGGTCTGCGGAGAGGTGTGTGGAAAAAAGAGCGGGTGAAAGCAGCCAAACGGGTCAGTCGGTTAAAAAGTTCTAAGTTCAAAGGCCACCGGAAGTGGTTGCTTGTCCGATAACTCGAAAGACACAACGGGCGTGTCGTTTTGGTGAGCGATCGGGGTCGCGTAGAATTCGGTTTCGCGTTTGGAACAATAACTTTGCACACAGCTGTATCTGCACGCAGCATCGCTGTCGCGTCGCTGTCGCGTCGCTGTCGGTCTCTATAGAGACTTGACTCGATTGACACCGACAGAATCCAGGCACCTGCAGGAGGTGATGCGGGTATCGAGCCGGTAAGTATATCCATCCTTCACTCCCCTTGTTTACAATATTATGCCCTCCGGTGCATGCATAGTCTAAGGGTAGGATGTGCCGCGGGACCCGCACCCGTCAGCCTATTTGATGTATTAATCGACTAATACATGCAGTGCATAGATTGACCGCGATATCACTGAGTCCAATCAATATCCGGGGAATATTTGGTAATTGAACATGCAGCGCGGTAATGAAATTGACTCTCCGCGAAGAGCTTCCGAATAGCAACACGATACCTACCGACATCATACTATGTCCCTATTAAATCTATAACCCTTTAATAGTTAGGTGTTTTAAATTAATTTGTTACTTGAAAATTACATTAACTTGTTGTTATATGCCCAAATAAAGAAATCTTTTCAAATGTTAAAGTACTTATTTTCTTTTGATGATCGTCGTTTAAACTTTAAGATTTGTTATCTTTTGTTTAAATTATAAAATCCTGTCCTTAATGAAGCAAAAACTCTAATTTGTTATTGATGATGTACTCTTCAGAGTCATTATGTTTTTGTCAAATCATGCGGTTAATAAGAAAATCTTCTTGTCACGATGTTGTTTCTTTTTTTAAGCGATTGTTCTTTTCTATCCTTGAAAAGATTTTTATATAAAGAAAATGCTTAATGTACACATTTTATATAATTTACTAATGACTAATTCTTCAGTCCATTTATTCTTCATTTTTATGGATTGTTATAAATATAGAACGTAAATAATCTCTGCAGACTTTTTGCAAATATTTATATTTCTAAGTCTTTTGGACATTGTTATGATACAGTTAAAAAATTGCCAAGAAAGAGGAAGTCTAGCTTAATTCTCACGATCGATTAAAATGAAAGCACTTATAGCAGAAGTTAGATTTTTGTCCACTCGTATAATAATGTTAAGTTATATAGGTACTCTGTGTCGAGATATTATAACTGTTAGTAAGTTTACTATCAACAAGCAATCAATTTATGAGTAGATTGTCAGTCGATTCCGGGCAGTATGTGCCTACTATTCCGTAATTGAACATGGGACGCGTTAATGAAATTTTCTCCTCGCCGGTAGATTACAATATCATGGAGAACGCGGCTGTCATCACAGTTACATGATCAAAAATGCATTATTTATATGTTAAGTTTGTATTATTTACATTATAAGCGTATTCACATTCTTCTGTAATCTAAATTAAACAAATGTTTATTTTATTGCATATTTCATTTCAAACAACGTTCATTGTTTTTTCTAGAAGAGCTTTCTTTTCAAACTAGCGCGTTATATTCATAAAGGAAAAATTAAAAACAAAGAAAATTTCTATCAATCGTTCAAAAAATCGTATTATTCGACTAGATTTCATAAGTTGCTTTGAACGTTTGAACCAAACATTTTTCTTAGAATATTTATCGTGTGTACATCACAAAGAAATTCCATTTGGGGAAAAAGCGCAAATAGTTCGATATTGGAATTTCCCTTGTGTAAATGTTATCGCAGTTACGTTGCGTCATCGTACCTGTGCCGTGCCGGGCCTGTGTCGCCAGGTCGCCAGGTCGCCACTGCACGGAACACATTCGCACTCTTTAAATGTGCTTCAAAAAAGATGTTGTCTTTGCTTCAAGAATTGTTAACTCTATGGCTACTGACCTGGAATATTTGATTGAAAGTTTCGAAGTTAACTATACATAAATGTAAAAATTACAATCGGTAGCGTATGGACAGCTGCTCCATGCGAAATAACACATATTAAATGAAAAGAGGACAACATAACAATTGTTATTCTGTGCGAATGTGTGAATCAGTTTGTAGGTAAATTTTTGTAAGAGCGTGTCTGTCTACCGATAAGAATACGTTAGAGCATAAAAATAAAAGTTCACATCGTGGAGCAGGAAAAGTCGCGGAATAATATTTGGGATTTCCGTTTTATTTGCCGGCGGACCCTTCACGCGGAGACAGAGATTTCCCGAGATGGCCCTATCAAACATTTATAGGAGTATCTACATAAAAGGACAACACTTAAGAACAGTTTCAATGAGTGTTCTACATGATAGGAGCGAGCCGTAATCCGAACAAAAAAGCTGATTCAATTTTCCATTTCATTGCACAAAATCCTTCTGAAGTTTTATAACAGTTAAGTAATATTTAAATCTATTTTATCTTTCAAATAAACCTTGTTTTATAATCTACGATAAACAGTAAAAATAGATTTGTCGCGAAACTTTGCCAAATAAAGTTACTCGTACGCGTTAAAGTTGTTAAAGTTGAAAAAATAGTTTGCTAAACGAATGAGTTGCACCAGCCCTATACAAAGCCGTGCCACTGAAATAATATAAAGTCGTTCAATGTTGCAAATTCGACTCCAAGCTTTTTATTATTTTTAGAATGTATCTTACCGATATTATAAATGTGAAAGTTTAGATGGACGGATGGATGGATGTTTGTTCGAGTTTGTAGCCTAAACTGCTTGATGGATCTTGATGAAATTTAGCATAGAAGTAAAACAGTCTTGAAGAACACATAGCGTATTTACCTACTTTTTTTTCAATTCCACATGGATGGAGTCACGGGCGAAAGCTAGTTATTCATAAAGCCATAAGGATAGATCAATAATCTTATACATATTATTAAAGTAATTACTAGTTTTTACTAAAGTCATCGGTTATTTCGAAAAAATGCTCCATAACTTGTATCACACATAAGCTTGTAAAAAATGTTGAATGTTTGCGATACAATTGTCGTTGTTTGTAGAGTCGTAACGAAAAACGCGTAGGAATAAATGTTCACAGCCCTTTTATGTAAGGCGGAGGATTGTGCAAACAAATAAAACGTTACGCCGAACGCGCTGATTTCATAGCATATTTATCAATAACTTTTACATTTTTTATTACACAATCCGGAGGAAAACATTAAATAATCTTTCATGACTGAATCATGGATGAAGAAATATTTTTCGTAGCACATCGTAGCTTCACTAAAATTAACCATAACTGGTTTTCAATACAGAATATTTGAAAATGTAGTATAACTTGAACATACGAGTAAAAGGTAACGTTAAGCAGCAGATTCAAAGGCATGCAATGCATATGCGGTTCCTCTCACGTTGGGGATCTCCATGGCAATCGGATCTATTAATATTAGGCTATAAGATGCTCATTTGGACTCTTATCTTATTAAAACTAAACTTTTTTTCTACTTTTATTTAAAAAAAATCGGTTCACATAAAGTGTTTAGATTGCGTGGCATAGGAGGAACGTTTATTTTCCGTTTATTGCGTGTACATTAAGAAGGCGAAACAGGACGCGGTACATGTCTAGTCCTTATCGCTGTAAGATGGACATCGAACAAGCATACATGTGAAAGTTGAGTTTACTTTACTTTTATCGTGATAAGAATTACCCTTACTTTACTATAATTCTACTGTTACAAGATATATATTTAGATTACTGTTTTTAAATATGCCGTTCTGTCATAGATGTCTAATAAAATCATAACATTGCCCTTGGAATAGCCGATGTTTCTATGAAAGTTCGGCTACGATCACAAAACGGCCGACATTAAATTATCATTGTTCATCATCATCACAGTTGTTGTTGAATAATTGATAGATTAATAATAAATGAACCTGCATCATTTATTCATCGCTGGTGATGGTGATAAAACATAAATTAGACTTTTCACAAGAATCTAGAAAAAGTAGGGCAGTGTTAACACGCAACAGGAGGTAATTTTAACACTGTTCATTATGATAACATGTTGAACTTAAAGTGATAAGGCGTACAAAAGTATGCCTAAACAAATTTTTATCAGTTAATAATATTTACATAATAGTTACGTATAAGAAGTTACTTAACGTTTTACGTAATAGATAGTTATATTGTAAAAATAAATATCATTTGAACTTGTACGAGATGGAATTCGACACGTGATTATTTTGATAACAGAAACAATAATTAACGGACGTTTATCGAATTGGAGTTAATTTTATATGATAAAATGTTTTTTTTTTATTAAACTTTAAAGGTATCAATAAAATTTAACACCTTTGGAGGTATTTTACATACATAGTTTGTTGATTTATATTACTACTATATAATAGGTACTACAAAACATTACATTTCTTGAATGCATTCAAGCAGTTTTAGCGAAGAGAAAAATTTTCATCATAAATCCTTTCTTAATTTTTCAATTCAAAATGTCCGACGGTTCTATTAATATTCCACTTAAACTTTAACTTCGTCATTATTTCCACTTCATAGTTTTATTCATCTTTTTTAAGGAAAAGTTGGCTAAGTGCTTAAATAGGTCGTAATCTCACTTTTTATTCCTTTTAATCGACAATGTTATAGTTCAACAGCTTGAGCGAGTTGCTTGTTCCGAGTTTGATGCTTAAACTTAAGATGGTACGATATCTAATAAATTAGTATTCATTAACACAAATTTAAATGATAAGTTTTTAAATCCAAGATTAACGGTTTTTTCATTAAATTAAACTCCATAGTATTTTAAGGTAGTTATAACTCCCAAATATATGAGATCGTAACATGTTAATATGTTTTTGCATGATCAAAATCTTTTCATCTTAATATTATTTTTTCTCTAACAGTAAGATACTAATTAAATATAAAAAGACGAGACGTTTTGTAAAGCAAGACCATTGGGGTTACTGGGGCAGTCACTTTTAACGTTTCATTTTTACACGCACAAGAAGCAAGCTGTTTTTAATTTGTCTTTATTTTATTTATTACATGTTGATGACGTGCGGTCGCGGGAAACAATGCCCTCTACAACTAATTAATAATTCATTAATACAGTTACTCATTTTTTAATACTTTAGGAAGTCGTACTTTTATTTTCTTTAACTATGACTTTTTTTCGTTGTTAAGAATTTATGAACATTATAAAATTTCTTTTGATTTAAATTCTAGGTAAATACAAGATAATTAAGGAACATTTTATATTAAAACCGTTACATCTAAGTAAGATAGCTTATCCAGCAGGTTTAACGAGGTTTTACTCCCTCATTGCCCGGTCGTAGGTTACACCCGCATTTCCCTTGTTGCTTAATAAGACATCAAAATAATTTTCTTCATTAAGTTCCCTTGCAATATGGAAAAATACTCAAAACCATATCTGTTAGTACTATTTTAATTTTACTTAATTTTACTTACATTAGAAGTTAAATAATACTCATACTAACATTATAAATGCGAAAGTTTAGATGGATGGATGGAAGTTTGTTAAAGTTTGTAGCCTAAACGGGTTAACGGATTTATGATATTTGGTGTAGATTTACAGGATAGTTTGGAAGAACACATAGGCTCCTCGCTTTTGTTTTGATTAATTCCACGCAGACGGAGTCGCGGGCGAAAGCTAGTTATTTAATAATTATGAATCAAGAATGTTACTTTTATTTACGTTACAATAAGGTATTTTATAGCATTAAGAAAGAAAATCTTCATGTCATTACTGGATGATCATAGTACGTGCCTGGAATAAATTACTTTAGCGAGCTCTTTTACCATTTCATGGCTCAATTTCGAAAAACATCGGAGACAATTTGTAAGGGTTTGTAACAGCATAGTGGATTACGTTGTTAAAAGTGTTTTTTGAGTAAAACTGCTTTTAAAAATTACTTGAATATGTTTTTAGGATACCAAGTTTTTCAGCTTGTTTTATTAGGCGTTACAATGTGACGAGAATCTAATAAAACTATGAATTTGTGAGGAAAATATTATAATGTACCATATAGATTAAACATGTCTTGTCTGTCTTACGAGTATAAGCTAGTCTGGAGTAGTATCACATACAGTAGGAGCGTGCGCCACAATACTGCAACAATAGGCTTCCGGAGTCCGATATTCACAAGAAATGAAACCAGCAACGTGTATTCAGAAAGGGCGTAATCATTTCCCATCTCTGTGTGTCAAAGGCTTATTTTACCGAAACATTTCTCGACATCTTATTTCAAGGGATATTTTGAGATTTCTCTGAAACTTCGGGAATGAGAATATGGACGATGTAAATATTAACTCAATATTATAGTAATTTAGCTCGGAGGTATTAAACACATGTTAGTATTATAAAAAAAATAAAATTACAAATGCGAAAATTTTGAAGGATGGATGTTTGTTAGAGTTTGTAGACTGAACGGATCTCGATGAAATTTGTCATAGACGTAGAGGATAGTCTAGAAGAATACATAGGCTACTCACTTATGTTTTTTTTTATTTCTATGCGGACGGAGTCGCGGGCGAAAGCTATTATATTTAATAAATAAAGCCTATTCAATATTCAGCTTCGAGAAAATTATTATCGTTTGTTTCAATGTGTAACAAAATTTTATGATAGAATCAGAACATTCGTACAGTAATATTTTCGCGTGTTGGGACCCATGAGGGTTCAAAAAATGAAACAAATACAAACGAAAATAGTTCCTTAAGATACTTGGATGTGATATGTTATTTTCGTGACGCAATTTTTATAAAAGATGCCTCTAACGTGACCGTGATTTTTTATTAACTCTTAATTCGACGGAGTTTTTGTAGTGGAGAATAAATGATATTTTTTTAGTAAAGTTAATTTTTTGGATATGAAAGATACTAAAAAAACTAATTTTTAAATTAGTTGTTCGTCACACTGAACACTATTAAACTAAGGCGTTTAGTAAAGTGAATTTGATACCAAGTTATAGTTGAGATTTTAAAAGTATTTAAAAATAAAATTTGAATCATTAAAGATTCTATGCATACTAAAATAGTGTTATAAAAACTTCTTTATTTCATCTAATGTAGTCTTTAAAAACATTTAAGCGATCTTTTTTTATCATTTGTTGGTATTAAATATTTATGTGTAGAAATAGGTTCCCTGTGATGAGTTATACTTCTCAAACCGCAGCCGAAGCACAAAAGATTTCCGGAGCTGGCTGTACACAAGGTATGAGCCGAGGTGTAATCAGAAAGGTCGCAATCAGAATCCACCTCTGACAAGTCTACCGTCGACAAAGCTCAAATGTTACGTCTAAATTTTACATAACATTTATTTATTACCTTATGCATTCTACTAAATATAAAATAATACCGATATTTTCATAAAAGATACATTACTTATATTTTGCAAGATATAAGGTTTTTCTTTGGAAACGTAAATTTATTTCATTTAAATCAACATCGGCATAAGATAAACATCACATCAAGTAAAGTATTTTTCTGTCACATTTTTAACCGACTTCTAAAATAAGGAGGTTCTCAATTGGTTTGTTTTTTATCTTTCCTTTTTTACAAACGAGAATAGTATCAGCGTTTGTATTTAAATGGCAATAGCGGCGAAATGAAAAATGATTTGTTAGTCGTTTTATCTATTTGTGTCCCGTGAGCCGTTATTATCCAGCCAGGATTATCGCGCTCCGTCGTGATTATGATTAAATGTCACATCGCGACACAAAGTAAACAGGAACGCGTTCTGCGAATAACTAAAATGTTGTTTTTCTCGGTTTTTATTTTATATGTTGCTTAATATAATTTTGCATGTTACGTAAGACAACTTAAAAATATCAGATAAAACACTTAAAAGGTTATCAGTGTTAAAGTTGACATAAAAACTCTTTTACGGAAAAAATAATAAAAACATTTACATTGACAATTGTAGTAGTGACGTGTAAAAATATTGTGAAAAAATGTAATGTCAAGTCGCGATGTTGTGAAGTAAGATAAATAAATTATACTAAACTCTGTTATCAATATTTAATTATGTTAATCAGTATATGGAAATTTACAGTGGTAGAGCCCGCTTTAACATCTTCGCACGAATGGGTCGGCTCGTCCGGTGCAATACCACGACCACACAGAAGATAGGCGTGAAGTGGGAGCAACTCCGCGTTTCGTCTGATGAGTGTGCCGGAGACCCAACTTTAGTCCCTTTTTCTCATACGAATAGGATGGAAAGGGAACGTGGGTTTGACGGTGGAGGAGACGCATAGGAAGAGGACATACCCTCTTTATGTGCGTCTCCTCTTCCGTCGATTAAAGGAAGACAACGCATTCGCTATCGCGAAAGTCTATGGGCAGTGGTCGCTTTGCCATTTTGGCGGATTCAGGTGGCCGCTTGCTCGTTTGCCACCATATAATAGATATAAAAAAAAAGAATAAATACATTATTGCACTAGATATTTTTGCATTTTGGCGTATCGTGTAGAGTGTAGACAACTTATTGCGGCCAGACAACGCTCATAGTATTTGTACGAACAAACGCTATTTTGATGCTAACGTCCGAATGTTTCTCTAAACAATTTTAATTTAGAAAATCAAATAAAAGCTGAAACTTGTATTCAACATTCATTAGTTGAGAAACAGAACGTTCAATGTTTAAATTGTTTGTGTAAATGTAATGAATATAATAAATATAGAGATTGTGGACTCTAGATTGTTTCAAAATAAAATAGAAAAAAACGAATTAAAAAAACTGCAAACCAAATATTTAAGACTAAAAGCTTGATAATGGAGGAGAGTTGACTAGTAAGTAATTAGCTGCTGTTAGAATTAATTGACAAAGTTATATAAGCCTTATTTTTTGTGTAAAGTGATATTAAGACCATCAAAATGTTATTTCCGGCATCTGTTTCTAGCCAAAGATATCCATTAGTCTTACTTAACGGAATAACTTTTTAAATTTCGTTTGTTCAAATGACGCGCAGATGGTGTGGATTCTAACAATTACATAGAGTAGTAATTATTTTTCCACAAGAATTATTTTTCAAAAAAGAATCGTAAAACAATTCCTATATAAACAAGAGATAAGCTAAACAACAGTATGACGCATCATTAAAAAATATTATTCCGACAAAGCGATAATTTGAACTAACATGTTATTAATCACATCTACTATATCGTATCAAATTCAAAATAATATCTGCAATAAAGCGAATGATAAATTGTTGAACGTTATTTGATATTTTATTCTGAACTATTCCTGCACTCTCGATTCACGAATGTATAATTTTCTTAATTTTGATCTCACTTAATAAAATAACAAAGTTTTCTGTTTATTTTGTACATTTCTCCTTTTGGAATAACGTTTTTACAACAGACATCTCGTTCAAAGTTTCATTGTAATAATACATAAAATATGTAGTAATAGAAGTTGTAAAGTAATATTCCAAATCTATACTAATATATTAAAGCGTAAACATACACTTCTTTGTTGCCTAAGATGTCAGCAATTACAGCATATT
>LD688932.1:5578634-5598271 GCA_003118335.3 Papilio memnon
TCCGCCTCAGCCGTGAGATTATCACGGTCAGGTGTGATTGTGATTAAACGTCACTGCACAAGACAAATTCCTTATTCTTTTGTTATTTATGTCTTTTTAAAATACCGTTAACCCTTAATTCGACTGAGTTTTTTGTAGCAAAAAAATATTATATGTTACCAGCACACTAAAATCAAAATCTCGCGTATTTTTCTCCAAACTAGTTCAGTAGATAGATTTTTTAAATTAGTTGTTCGTTACATAGGATCGAATTAAGTATTAAAACAAAAAGCACAGTAAATTTAAGCTAAATATTGAATAGGAAGGTAATGAAGGGAATGTACATTGGTTAGGAGATCAAATTGGTATAAATGTTATTAAAGGTTGGAAAATATGTTATTGTGTTTAATGCAGATATTTTGCGATGGAGATTTAAAGAAAAATCAATACTGATAATCGACATAGCGACCCAAAAATTAAGTTATATTAGTGATGATATGTCTTTCAATTTATTTCAAATTTTATTACTCTTCAAATTTTAGACACATTTATTCCATAATTGCCTACTTATCCATATCCCTGGAGATATCAGTATTGAAAGAGTCAATCGCTCGTGTGAATTTACGAATGCGACGCAGCGGTCACATAACGATCGTCTGCATCCACAATACGATGACGAGACACTGAGTGTGCAAACGTTCATACTTACTGATTTTATTTTAACCCAGCAAATTGTAGCTGCTGTATTTAAATAAAATAGACATTTTATTTTATGTAAAATTAAATAAGATATCGTCAATAAGCAAAGTTATTTTATTTTTACTACTATGTTATTTTACGGTGGCATCAAACTATTGTGTATTGTGATATAATACATCAAAGAAGAGCAAGAATTTCGCGACGATTCTTGCTATGAAATTTATTCCAGGCACGAACTACTTTGGGTCTCTGATCAAGGGGCACTTTGTTCGTTTATTTGATAGAATTGATTACCGATAGATCAATGTTATTGCTTGGTTAATATTTTTTAAAATTTCTGAAGTCTTCTAATTTATTACCAAACACATGGAATAACATTTAGTAGAGGTATAGTTCAGTAACAAAAAGTTTGCATGTCCGTGCCCAATAATAATATTTTGAATAAATATATATGACGTTTTTATCAACCAGCATCTCTGTATCTGGTTTTGTGCAAGATAGTTTATAATAATACATATAAAACTATTGTAGTATCATTAGTTAGTATTCGTTATGGTTTTTTAAATTGTTTTATTTCTATTCAAATGTGTTTTTTTTAAATGTTTTTGTCACAATCGTGGTTTATTAAAACTTTGGAAATCCATTATCTACGGAAACGAAATCAATTTGAACTTTTAAAAGGGACTTACGAGTATTTTTATGTGTGGTTTCCGTAAAACTCTCAGTTAACTGAAGTTCCAGCTAACAACGTGGTTATTGTCGCGCGATTAAATTAAAGTTAGTGATATTTAAGATTTAAATTTTAACATTGAATTTCTTTTTAGCAACAGCGTAAAGTTATTCTTTAGATTAAATATCTATGGTCTATGGTTAAACTTTATTGGCTTTAATCACTTTTGTTAATGTTTGTTATTACTTTTACCAATTTATTTAAAAAATCTATGTATATAAAAGAAAGTCGTGTTAGATACACTACTTATAACTCAAGAACGGCTTTACTGATACGACTGAATTGGTGAGGAGGTATCTTAGAGCCAGGAGACGGACATATGATACTATTTATTCCGTATGACAGCGATGGATGGATGGATGCATGGATGTATGTTAGAGTTTGTAGCCTAAACGGGTAAACGGATTTCGATGAAATTTAGTATAGACGTGGAGGATAGTCTGGAAGAACACATAGGCTACTCACCTTTATTTTTTCTAATTCCACGCGGACGGAGTCGTGGGCGAAAGCTAGTTATGTTATACTATACTATTGGATTTAAATGTTTTACAAAAAATCTTTTTAAACAGATTCACAACGTTACGTAGTGAAAGAAAAATTGTATTTTCAGCGATGGAGAAAGTTTTTAAATGTTTTTCATCAGAAGTGTTGGATTAAAACAGGCGTGCAAAGTTTGAAAACAAACAGGTTTGTAGAGATAATGGAGACCGCGAGTTTCAATTTATAGGAAACGTGTGGTTGGCAAGCTCAAGTGAAAAAGTGCAAAAGTTTTATTGCGGTTAACTCTCGAGCGTAAATAATGCGGAGCTAACGAACACAACAATAATTTTATATTATAACACATGATCTCTAACAATTTTTATTGAAAAACATTACACCTTTAATCAGCTGAGAGATTATCATGTTTTGAAATTATTGGCTATAGTTACTTGTATTTTGCATAAAATATACAAAATGCACGAAAACAGAAAAGGTAAGCTCAAAAAGCCATGAGTTACTGCAGCTGCAGTTAATATTGTGCCGGAAGAAGGAACTAACTCTCGACGACCCTTTCGTCATTACGCTCAGCACCACTTAAACAAGAAAGGACTCCTCTAATTACTGCTCTGATATTCCTTCCGTACAATCGTGTTTGAACTGTATGCTATGAAATATATACTCATTTAAGAACGCAATCCTTGAGACAATGATGTTGACATTCGCTCGATTATGAACGTTGAAACGAAATTATTTTTGTGCGATTCAGATTGCAGTGATTGCTTTGTTCATCATTTTTAAAGCGCGTGTACGTCAATCCAAAAATAATCTCCCTACTAATAAATAATAGCACATCTGGAGTATTACGTCTTTGCAGTTATAAAAAGTTTTTTTCTCAGGGTTACCTTATGAATTTGTATATTTTGTCATGAAAAAGACGTTACATTTTGTTGAGAATGTTGTAACAAAGATTTAGATACTATGGACTTGCATGAAAATATTTTTTGCGTCGTTCTTAAACTTTACATATAATTCCTTACATGAGTCAGTTGAGCTTTGTTTCCATTGAATGTCGCTGCAGTGTCGCATAACGAGCACCTGGCTACTCATCTACATAATGTGGACAACAACCTTTTTTCCCCATCTGTGTAAGATATAGGTTAATGTACTATTTCAGATGTGATTTTAATTTAACACAAAAACATGTGTACTTACATTTTCATTAATAGTTGTAAATCCCTTTCCTATAATAAAATTCAATGGAATTGATTCTATATCGACTTTGTTGAATATTTACTAACCTCAATTAAGTTTTTCGCTTGCTCTTATGTTGACGGATATATCTAGTACAAGAAAAAATAAATATAAACTTGAAAAATGTTTTGATGATGCTTAACTTGTCAATGTATATCATATAGTTTGACACATAGCACTCCGAAGGCTGTATTTTGGATGCTTGTATTCTATGAAATTTAAAAGCAGCGTTTGGCAGTGACGTTGGAATTTAATTAGTATGAAAATAACGTTTGAACAATTTGATAATATTAAATAATTACGAATTGCTTTATATTCTCTTTACGCCTTAAAAGTTTACAATATTTTGAATGTTAATATTTACTATGATGTTATTTCTCATTATTCATATATTACCTATCACTTGTCGGCTGGAAAATATCTCGATATTCCAGTCACGTTGTCGGAACTGTCGTTTATTTCCTACAAATATGATAATACCCAAATTACAAATAGCTTAAAATGAATTGCTTGTTTGTAATGGCTTCACAGGAATAATTTTTCTATTGAATTTTTATTGTGGTGGAAAATTGATTTAACTTTAAAGTATAATTAGTATTTACTGCCTGCTGTTTTATGATGAAAAAAAATGAATAATTTGTTGTTTTGACACATTTGGAATTCAATAGTATATTGATGAAACATATTTGAAATGAAACGGTACTTACAGTTCAACCGATGCATTTATTCAAATGGTTGGTGTTATATGACATAAATGAAAAAAGTGTATCTATGCACGAGTATTACATTTTGATTAGGAGCTTTGTTGAGGGCACCGTGCTCGACGGGTGACGAAGGGATGGTGTGATCTCAGCCCTCCTGATTACGCGCTCCCATTCGTGCTTTGTGTGGCTGCCTTGCCGAAATTCTTTATAATTTAACGTTTGTTATTGTTGTTGACTAAAGTATAAAGCGGAGAATCTTTACGAATCTTAATTTTGATATGATTACAACTTCTGATGTTTCTGTTATTATTTATTTCTTTTATTTTTAAGTGAAATTCGCGGCTTCTGTTCTTGTCATATACCAATTTCAATACATCATTTTATCAAGCCTTCTTTTTTCAAATTGTCACGTCTTGAAAGATAAACACCTAGAATTAATATCATTGCAGGTCCACCGACATAGTATTAAAAGGGTGATTTTCTCAAGGGGTGGATGTGTGTCGCCTTACAGATAAAAATGCGTGCATAAAAATAAAAGTTCTCATCGAAGGAAGCGAGGAAATAACGTAGAATAATATACGGGATTTGCTTTTTATTCGACTACAGACCCTTTGTGAATGGAGTCAGAGATTTCCCGAGATAGTCCTATCAAACATTTATAGAGTACCTATAAAAGGGACACATTTTTGAACACTTGTTCAAGGTATTCCACTTATGACCGATTTGTTCCCGAAATAAAAATGTTATTTTTTTATTTCTTTAATGTAACCATTCAGATATGACGGCTGATAGAAATGTATGGAAGAGTAGCACATACTGTGCCGACCCTCCGTAAGGGATAAGGGCAAGTTGATGAATGTAACCATTCCTCAGGTAATCATTTATCAGAGAAAAGTAAAATATTTTCAAGGTATGCAAAGCCGTATAGAATTGATGAACTTAAATGGCAATGGACCGGACACATGTCTACAATAATGTACGGATCATTATAACAAATCCTGAACTATAGACCTAACGCAATATGAGGACCGATAAAGTGCACTGGGTCAGTGCGGCAATATGTCGAATGCAACAATCCTTTGAGCCTACGTCCCGTCATAAGTAATCGAGTAATTAAGAGAAAATACCAAACGGTCAGTTTAATATAACATCAACAAGAAATACAGCAATTCTTCTGGAAGGCTAATGAATAAATGAACATTGGATAATTTAGAAGTGAGTTTGTACAGAATGCGGTGCGAAGAGCGCCACATAACGGACACCTGCGGCATTATCTACATAAAGCGGAAAGTCATCGAGCGCCACTCTTTTACACAGTTTGCGGTTTGTCCTTAATTACAAATATTTAAGAGGTTCTTGTGTATCTAATAACCCATTTTGGTTGTCATAGGCGGAATATAGTGCGATATCTTGTACTAATTAAAACCAAATTTAACATGTTATAATTTTTATTTCGTCTGTGCAAAATTTGAAGGACGTTAACGTGATAATATATGTATTTTTATTGTATGTATAAATATTATAAGTTTATCACTATATTATTTTCTATATTCTGTAACTAACTTAATAAAATCGTGTTTTCAATAAGATTAATATATTGCTTCGTTACACTATCTAATTTTTAACATTTTTTAATCTTCTCGTTGTTTTTTAAATTGTGGAATTTCATATATTATACATTGATTGATAAATGCGAAAACTGGAATCTGGTTAATTACGCTAAATACAAATAAAAACTATTTGAAGCTAACAAGGTTGGTGCTGCCATAACAAGTTATTTCTGGAACAATCCGCCGTTTTCTTGGATGGGAATGTACTTAAATCATTTCATGACCTATCATATTTCAACTCTCAATTTAATAGTCATTTCAAGGCTGTCGGAGCCAGTTGAAATATATGTATTATATATTTTGCTTTATTTTATGTTCATCATCGACATAGTTCCGTATCGTTTTCAGGTATTCCGCAAAGAGCATCAGGCGCAGCGAGGAACAATTTCCCCGATGCGCAGGCGCACAGTTGATACACTTTGTTTGCCCGGTTATATTTCTGAGTATTGGTAGTTGTGTTTGCTATTTTTAGGTTATCTATTACGATGTTTGGAGCGTCGATTCGTATCTGAAATGTGAAATATCAAGAAATATAATTTTAGGGTACGCAATTGAGAATAAATAAGTAAAAAGGATGAATTATTGTACTATTTTGGTATATCTATGGCCAATAATATCGTTAAAAGTTTAAAGAAAACGCTTTTTCACTTACAGCACCGACAATTGAATCCAGATGAATGTCACTATGCGAGGTAATGTCGATGCCTCCCGCTCTGCTCTCCAGGTAGATAGACTGCGGTGCCCGTAAATCTAGTCTTCTAGTTAGCGATTCCAACCTGCAAATAATATTGACTATTACTACTAACTACTAACTGAACAGACTACAGACAGAACAGACAATACTGTTGGGATTCGGATCTCTGTCATGATTCAAAGTTAGATTGTTAGCAACTATTTTATACTCGCTTAAATAATAGAATGTAGTTGGTACATAGGAGTATGAACGGGACGGCGTGAACAATTTATAAAGCACAACAAACTATTAAGCGTACGGTGCCGTACTAAACAGATGGGTTGTGGAGCACGTAGTATTAACATCTGTTTTATCTCAGCCAGCGCACAAGTTCGTGCAAACGAGGTGTCACTTTTGTCAGCAGTCCCGCGAACTAATATGTTTTGTATCGGAGGTTTCATTACAGTTTATTGTTAACATTTGTACGACATGAATAGAATGTTTACTGTTTTCTATTTTCAATGACAGTTCTCTTAATCAAAATTGTTTCCGTTCTGCATGAGACCGATGTTTCATGCAATGCTGGAAATAGAAAGCTATTGTCGTTCAATGAAGGAATAATTTTAACTACTTTGGTCAATAAAATTATTCTCAGTTTTTCTAGGCGTAAAATGTATCAATAATAAACATAAACAGTTATTTAGTTTATTTTTAGAATCGAGAAAACAATAAATCGTTCGGTCATTGAAAATATTTTTTGAAACCATACTTTTTTTTAAAAAGGAGTATTTTAGCGGTGTAGTGTAGTTGCGTAGGAAAGGTTTACTTCATTCTGTTTATGGCTTAGACTTACTGAAGCTTGGAACTCGGCGGCGCACGAACTAGTGGTGCTTGTATTGCGCTATTCACAGTGAGGCCTGCTTCGCCATCGACTGCGAAAGTCTCTGCGAATACACGTACTTCGTCACGCGAAGCATGAAATACCTTCCCGCCTTTAGAGTCGTACACTTCAAAATTTCTCCCACTGTATTCTATACTATCTCTCTCTGTAAATCAAAAATTATTACATCTAATGTGGGATCAATGCGATTCACGAAGATGTTGGCCGGATTTTCGGTTTTACGCAGAGCTCTGAAATTATCAATATGCAGCGACTTTACGAAATTTACTTATTCGTAGCTCAGGCACGATAGATCCTGTGACTAGTGATGATTCTACGGATAAATAAAAAATGAAAACAATTTCGAGACCAGTAACATCTGTTTCATAAATTGAACGTAAATCTTAAATTAACGGTAACAGGTTTACTAACTTATAAACATCTTTGCTAATTCAACATGATTAGGATCCGAGACGAGGACGGTGAAATTCCGGAATGAGTGCAGAGTGATAGGCTGAGCGATTGGCGATGTTATTGTCGACGCTACCAACTTGTCTATTACCCACGCTTGGCCCTCTAGTTGTATCCCATCTTTTGTTATCTTTATAGGACCGATACCTTTCTGAAATTAAATTTGTTAATTCTATTAATCGTAATACATACTTAATTTATTAGTAAAATTTTACTAAAGTGAATTGAATAACTAAAGTTATTTCTGTCTTTAAATCAAAATTTGACATTTTGTTAAATACAAAGTATATATTTAGCTTACCATACTTAACCTTAATGCACTAACTATCCATAATGTTAGGGCTATATTTAGAAATATAATTATCATTAATATAAGTAAAATGCCGTATAATGTAGTTCTTTTCCAGCCTCTGGTTATTGCTTCTGGCAGACATTGTGATTTTGGGGGGTCGTTTGTGCCGACTGAAGCTGGGGGAGGTTCTCCAGTAGGAGTAAAGCCCCAGCCGTGTATAGCGCCAGTACTCGCTGGAGCGTCCTCTTCGCTCATCGTGTTTAATATCTACCTTAGCAGCGTTCTAAGATCCACTGTGAACCTGCAACATAAATTTATCTACAAGTGACGTCACAGTTTAATGGAGCATTAGTGTAAGTTAGACAAACATTAGAATCTGTTGATTTATTGATGAATATTCGTCTTACTGTTAAACTTCGAGTCGTATTGTTGAACAATTTTAGTGGAGTTTATAGGTATAACAGCGCGAAGTAATTGTTAATTTTTGAACGATTATAGTTAATTATTATTATCAAATAATAATTTTCAATGCTGGCAGTTTTGAAATTGTTTTGAATTGGTGATGAAATTTGAATTTTTGAGCGGACAACCCCGAATGGGTTGATAGATGTCAAGCCGGCGATCGAATGTCAGATGACGGTTGTTGTTGAATGATGGAATGATGCGCTTTGGTTGTGCGCACGTATAAAGTCAATTGGTTAATCTCTGTAAATGTTTGCAATCCGGTGAGATCGTGTTGTGCAGTTTTCACTAGAGGTTGAAGGACGGTGTTTCTGATATTATGCGATTGGTATTTCATTAAGTCCGACATACGCACGCCCACAATGGATGATAAGATCACGGTATCTTATATTATATGATCTACCTTCGGAATGAAATTCTGAAAGCCTCTCGTCACTCCGTCAGGTATGTATTATAAACATTGTATAAACTGTACTAAATCGATAAAAAAAAACTAGACGGTAACGGCGATATTCTAACTGCAGTAGAATACCCCATTCGTTTATCACAATAAAGCAGATGCTTAAAATATGTAAATAAAAAATAATTGGGACCAATTGTATGGTAACAGTTAAAGGATTGATTTATAATGTGTGTTCCAGTTTAGTAAGCCGTTTTATTTAAAAAAAACAGTATAATTGACTACACATTATTGATAATTTCTCAATAATGTACTAGTTTATGCGGCAAGCTTACGTATACCTTTTGTTTTTCAAAGTAAATATAGCAAAGTATCTAAAGAACCGGTTAAATACATTGTAGTGTTGCTAATGAGCAGTGTACGAACGAGTACTTAGCACGTAATGAATATGATACCAAGTTAAAAAACAAATTAAGACTTTACTTCTAATATTGTTTGATAATAAGCTTTCTTAATGCACACTGCATTAAACAATGTTTCTTAATTGAAATTCGCAAACCTACATGGAAAAATCCTTTAATAAAAAAAAAACATAAAATGTTTCGACATGGGCTGTGAATTTTAACTTTTTTATTTCAACTTTTCTAAGTCATAAAGACTACTTGTTAATGTAATATAAAAAAATGTTATATGAGGTTTTATAATACTTTTAGTATTAATATCAAAAGTAACCATTAATAAAAGCGCATAAAATGTCATCCTTGTACAAGAATAGGATTCTCTTATTATCGATTTTCTGGTGTAGTGTTATATTTTTAGGTAACATGCTATGTATAAAGGTTGCACAAATTTTGAATATAGTTTTCATTTTATTAATTGCTCGTGACTGGAGCAACGTATTGCACTTTGTTGCTATTTCCAATTCGGGCCGTTCTTGTCCTGACGTATCCGGTCCTAGATAACAGACAATTTTTTAATGGAAATTCAAAATAACTTCTGAACGGTTTTAATACTTTTTTATTTTGTGTTAATGAATGATAAACAATTAGATGATGC
Source organism: Papilio memnon (assembly GCA_003118335.3). NCBI lineage: Eukaryota > Metazoa > Arthropoda > Insecta > Lepidoptera > Papilionidae > Papilio > Papilio memnon. The sequence continues at coordinate 5,588,322 of LD688932.1, forward strand.
TTTAAAGTAGACAGTATAATTTATTTAAATATATCAAAAGTCATTTGGACGGCGTTGACATGACTCGGAAAGGGACAATGTTCCTCTAGACCTGTCAACGTCACAGGTCTTTTGTCTGTAGGACCCTCCACGCTGATACAATAGGCAGCCTGCTGAAGCTTTAACCGTACTAACTTTATATATTTTTAAACGCTTTCGCACTAGTTTTCATTTAAAAATGGATTTTTACAACGACTCCAAATTGTGTACAAAATAATCTCTCTTCATTTTCATCTGGGCTAGAAAGTAATTGAAAAGTAAATAGGAAAAAATGGGTTAAGAAACTTTGAGATTATGTTTCTACTTATTAAAACGAAAGGAAAATTTTCTTCGTATACCAGTTGAATATTCAAATGCTCAAGTAGGTAGTCATAATCTAAGCGTTTTTATATTGTTAAGATAGATAAAAGTAAGTAAAAATGTCAATATTAATATTTTATAGATGAAATGGGAGCATAAATCGAAGTAGGAAAAAAGGTGTGCTAGACCAGATATCGAAGCAGTGGAAAATAGTAACCTGTTTCACCAGGGAATTACCTTAGCTATTTGTCCTCTAAGCGATGTTGGGGCGAGTATTCGGTAGATATGAAAAGGAAAATAAAAATGTTTAGAAGTATACACTTACAATGCATGTAATAAAATCCCGGGTCCAATTAATGATATGGGGTAAACACGGAGAGAAAATAGAAACAACAAGGTTTTAAAAGTTATTATACTTTTATCTTCAAATCAACGGTAAATATATATTATTACTGAAACGTTAAACATATTATCCCAGCAAACGCGGTGCTTTTACTACGTATTTTAAACTAGTGTCGCGTCGCGTTGTGTCGTGTTTTGAAGGCTCTGTTCCACAATGCAGGCGGCTGCACCGGGCGAATACTCGACCTAAGACTAGATAAATTCATAGGTGCTAGAAGCAACACTCGAAATATCTGGCGTGAAGCGAGGCAGGCGAGGCAGGCGAGGCAGCGAGGCAGGCGAAGCAAGGCGGGCGTGCTCCAGAATATAATATCAGGCGGTGGAGTGGCCGCGAGAGTCCCGCGGCGCCCTCGCGCCTCGCCGCTCGCCGCCTCGCCGCGTCGGCTCTCGTAATAAACGATATAGTGCGAAAATAGAACCCGAGCGGATATCGCTGCGCTTTCCACCTAAATAAAACACACATACTCCCAACATTCTCGTCATTTGGTGCAAATGTGTTTGTTTTTTGGACACCGATGTTATCTATTCTATGAATTCTTTTAGGTAATACTAGAAAGTAAAAATATAGTTGGTAACATATTATTTAAAAATAAAAATAATGTAAATATAAGAAAGTTTTGTTACTAACTCATGTATTCTTCCCACTTCGTTCCGCTGCGGCGAATCTTCAGCACTAATTTAGTATAAATTAAATTTTCATTTGATGAAGTCACTACCGGCGCAAGTTGTTGAGCGGCCGGCGCGCCATCGCACCGCAAGACCTGCCCGCTCGAGCGCCACAACAACACTGAACGCAGCGTGCGCGAGAGACGCCTCTGCCGATTTCATCTCGTTGTGAAGAGCTGCATTTTTAATCAGGCGCCTGTCTCGCGCGGGACATAACTCGGATGTGCTCTGGATACAGCTGCTCCCACTTTATTATGAATTCTAGTTAACGTTATCATTAACTGACGGCTTCATACAATTTTGTTAATAATTAATCTGGATGCGACCGTGTCAACACGCGGCGCGACCGGGCGCCTGGCGCAGGGCGGCCGGCGAGGGGCTCTCGCTAAAGCGCTCTCTCGCTCGCTGCGACCCGCTACTTTCTTGTATACGTTTTATTATGTTTTAGTATTTCATTATCATAGCTACGAAGGTAAAGAGATGAGGTAGTATGTTTCTTTTTAATGTGAGTAAACAATAAAACTATTGCACAAGTTCATATTTTTTTTGTATCTGTTTTGTGAAAAATCCTGTAGAATTTTTCATTATTATTAATTTATCCTATGTGTATTTATTTTTACAAACATAAACATTACTTTAGAACTTTGTATAGTAGACGTACTTTGATTTATAGATAGAGAAAATCGGTTTATTATTTTAATTCTTAAAACACAGGAATTTAACTAAGAAAAGAATGGAACAGAGCCTTCATTGTTAGAGCAAAGGTTTTCGAACACTGACTGAGGTAACTAAATAAAATGCAGTTAACCAAACAACAACGCATTAAAATAAAAATGTAAGTGCAAACATAGAATTGACATACAGAGAGAGAGTGCACCTAGAGTCTGAACAAACAACTGTGTGGGTCACACAAATATTACAGGCGGCCAACTGTGACCTCTAGGTCACGCGCCCGATAAATAATGTAGACTTATTATATAAAATTAACAAAAAAAAATCTTGATTTCTTACTAATGTCTACCTAGTAATTAAGTAATTCCTTATTTAACCACATATGAAACGATAAATGTTGAATTGTGCAGATTATTATTGTATCGATAACCCTTGTTCAAGTAATATTGAGGTATAGGGTGAAAAATTTTACGAACAATTTATGTGCGTGACATTTTCGCAAAGTAATTCCTCAATGAAATAACTTTTAGAAAGTATATCACCTTTATAATCTTAAAATATTTTGGCATCTGTGCATAAATGAGTGACAACCGTAATTTACCCTCGCCGCCATCGAACAGATGGTGCATGTAAAAAATGAAATATCTACCTTACTTTAAGCAGCTATCGACTACCAAAAATAAATTGACAATATGTAAAACTTATTTCATTAAAAATAATTTAAAAAAACAGCAATACGAATAGAGTAATGAAAGGGTGGACAGCGAATTTCCGAATGCCTCAAAGATTTTTGTTTTCATCTAGTTGCTGTTTCTGAACTTCTGTTTTAGTTTAATTTTAACTTTAAATAATAATATAAAAAATAGTAGCAATGTTGAAACATTAGCTAACACTTCGCCAGGATTAAAAAGTTTATTTAAATAACAGGAAAGTTTTTAGTTATTTCTGCATACAAGTAATTATTTACTTAGTATCGGTGTGACTTTCTTTAAACTTTCTTTCTCTAAACGAACAAAGTACTTTAAAAATACTTTATTTTTGTTATTGAACACTAAAAATAAAGGGGGATTTGTTCGTAACATTTAACTTCAAATGATATCTAACTTAGCTATGACGTCATATTAGATGTCATCAAATGTTTTCATCGAAGTCACATCGAGTAGATAAATGTGAGCCTTCGGGGACAATACGTCGGTTCTTTTGAGATAGTAAAAAGAAATGCTCGCTGTGATTTGGGCCAAATGATAAGTATTTCTTTTATAGCTTTTTTATTGTTGTAATTTTTCAAATTGGAACTTAATCCAACTTACTTTCGATACTGTTGTCTATACGAGTAATAGATATAATGCTATTAATATTTAACGGACGTATTCGTACGAGTATTTTTATTGTATCTAGACCATTGGCTTGTGTATCAGTAAATTAAACTACATAGTTGAGGAAGGATTTTGCAGATAAAACGGTATGCCTTTTCTCCATGTTTTCGTACATCAAAATAAAAATAGGTAATTATGATATTAATATAGTGATTATGATATAAGTACGTAGACGTGATTCGCGTTTAATAGAGACGGTGTCGGCTCTTGGTTCTGTTTTAGGAAACAATCCCCGCGATCCCGGCGTGAGGCTGCATAATGCGTCCCCGTCCATCCTCAGCCTGCCATTTAGCCTATCAATTACGACCAATCTACTATGATCCCTTCAAAGTTTTTAAAATGTTTGATGCTTCAATTCGAAGCGAGAGGATTTATGTAGATGCAATTTACCAGTAAAAAAAATGTCTATAGATTAGATTATATTATTTTTTTATGTTTCAGAGTTCTTATGTTTAATCGAACTATATTATAATCAACTTATCCTAATTAATCTCCGCCATAAGTATAATTTGATCCTTGCAGCCTGTAATTATTAGAGGATTTAGTGTGTCGTGGTTAACATTTAAAATTGTTGTTTTAGTACACATGTTTTTGAAATAATATCTTGTACGTAAATAATGTTTGAAATACATAAAATAGATAAAAGAGGTGGTAATCGAAATCTCGATTTCCAGTGTAGTACAATATTGTTATTTGCTTGAAGGCGAAGAGAGCGGCAGCGCTGTGCGTCCGAAGCCAAAGTTCTCCATCATACCTGCGTCACTTGAAAATTGAAAAACTTTTGCAATGCCTTTCTTATGGAAATAGTTCGCGTTTACGTTTGAGTGAATTGTCATTGTCGGGCTTCAGCGCCGCAGACTCATTGAAATATTAGTTTCAGTGTCTTATACACAGTGCTCAGCGCTCCAACTTAGTGCAGTGTTGGAGAAAAGCGGCCGGAGCGAGGAGCGTTCGTACTTAACGAAGTATTACCGCATTTCTTTACTAAGGATTTCAAATTGTTTTTTAAATTAGGAGTAGTTAGTTTATTTTTCAACAAATTCTTGTAACCTTTTATTAGACTAAGGGATCAAGTATTATAGAATGTAATATAATTAACATTTCGATTGTATTCATTATCTGTTGAAACTTGACTATCTTCTATTAGCTTTTGCGATAAAAGAAAGCATTCACTTAATTGTATCACGAGAGGTTTAAATTTTTCGTATAGCAAAATACAAAGGGCGCGATAGGTCGTGTAAATCCGCATGAAATATTGATACAGTTTCGTGTAAACGTGTAACAAATGCGGTAATTTAAACCACCTGCCGGCGGCGTGGCGCGCCGAGCGCGAGTCGCGCGCTCTGCTATGCAGCGCTTTTGAATAGCCTGTCCTGCCTACCTTGTGCTTCTGTTTTAAATAATATATTGATTTTATAACGTGTTAATGTAGCTAATTGCGATAAATAAATTTTGATTTGTAAAATGCCTTAATGGTATAGAAATATGATATGCTATACCACACTTAATTGTTTATTCGCTCATGTGTCTTAACCTCAAAGTAATAAGGCGGGAATTCGTTGCACGGTAAACAACTTCTTGTCTACAACCTGCTCTGCTAGATTAGCGCAACGTACATAACTAAAAAATAATTATTGACTTCGAACACTTGGACCGCTGGCTCCTTTCTTTTTCTTCTCCCTGAATATTATAACGGAGACTCACAAAAAACTTTTAATATGAGAAATGATGTGGTAAACATCTTATTGGCAGATAAATCGATTCAATTTTAAGTATAATGTTAAATATTTGTATAAAATGGGAACACCTAATACAAAGATACTCAGTACATTGTAAAGCATAAAATTTGAGTGCGCTGCAAAACTTTAAATTAGTTCAGTAGTTTTAACACAAAGTAAAATTAAGCAGACTACATTATATTGTAATAATACTACACTATATTGTAAATTACAATATAAATTTAATACCATTTTATTACTTCGATCAGCATAGAAACGACTTAACAATCCAAAAGGGTATATTTATGAAATTCATTACATTTAAGAATAGACTTTAATAATTCTCACATAATTATAAATAGCAAAGTAAAATGAATAAAACTCATTTACAAGTAAGAATTTTGTAAATATTTTCATTCCATATATCCAAAACTACAATATTTATTTTCACCTAATACGAGCGAATTCTTATTGACATAGGACTGTTGTTTCATACGTGATCCAAGCCGACGTTTTCACACCTTTCGTTATTTTCCTTACTTAATTATCTGTCCGGTTATCGTGTGATATAAAATAACTTCTGAGGTATATCAATACTAGTTCCCCAAGTTGTAATTTGTAATACTAAGATTTTACTTGCTGTTGTTAACTTAGATTAAGTTGTACCGTTAATTATAAAATTGAATAAAAAAACGACGAAATTGACTATGACTTTAGAAAAAGTTTAATTATTGCTTTCGAGATGTTAATGTAAACAAAACTAAGATATGATGTTCAAGGTGCAATTTGATAAACCATCCATCTGTCAAAACGAAACTAGGAAAGAATAAATATAATGAAGAATAGTATTGGCCAGCGGGGCGGGGCGAGGTCTCGACAAAGTCCGCTAGCAATGGCGCAATCATCTAATGAATGCTTCCGGCCAGATAAGCTTCGATTAAATGGTCTCTTTATTGCTGAAGGAAAGGCGCGTCCCCTTTATGTGTACTTTAAGATATCTTTCGCTCGGCTTACCGTCGTGCTGGTACTAATAATCCTAAAAGGATTATTATCAAACCCCCAGAAAAGGCGAAAAACGGCAAAAAGAAGAGGCACGATATAAATCGTTAGATCAATTACACTTTAATAAATTATTTCCGCTATAAAGACGTCGGCCGCGGTTAGATTTCGAGATAAGTATAATACGTACGTGTAGGTAACGCTGTACAATTTATCGCTTGCATATCCTTTCAGCGGGTAGATAATGACCGCAGTAAAACGTTTAAGCACGAAATAACTGCTGGTGGGAGCCGTTATTACAATATTATGAATGGTGCGCCCCGTGCCCGCGCTCGCTTCGTTCCCGCTCCGCGCCCGTCTCGTGCCCGCCGCCGAGCTTTGTAGCTTATTCAGCGATGTGTTGCTCACCGAACCTACAAATTACTGAACCCTTATATTTTTCTTTCGCTACTTGCTTATGAATCCATTGCAAATGTTTTTCATTAAAGCATTCCGCTGCGTTTGCTTTGCGCTTTTGTTAAACAAAGATCATTTGAGTTCTCATCTTAGCGTCCTAGTTGCGTTTGTATTGATTTTTAAAACTATTTTGTTCCAGATACATGAGCTATTTTACTGCCTTCGGTTTATTGTCCCAGTTGAAAGAATATTTAGATCATATCGCATATACGGATTTCTTTCCTTTTATACTTTTTAATTAACTACTTGTTTTGTACCACCTTGAATAGAATAATCTAGTAAGTATGATTTGACTTTGACTGACTTTGTTGTCTTTTATTGTGCTTAAAGAGTCCAAGAAGCACAGCACATCAAGATAAATATCTGACCGATGATTTGATTAACTTAGCTCTACTAGATTTAAGTTTTTAAATTATTTTTTAACAATCTTGGCCGTTTTCTTAAATAACGTATTTTTAAATTAAACTTTTCAACTTTTTGTTACCTCATTGATTAACTTTTTACCCGAGAATAGATTAATGAGAAAGCGGTTTGCACGTTATTAGGTTACTACTGCCGAGGAAAACATCTGAAAGAAAAAGTAAAAATAAGATTAGTAATAAATAAGAAGAAAAAATATTTAAGTGTTGAGGCCAAGAAACGAATTAATTTAATTTTAAATTTCGAAAACAATTATAAGTGATTTAGTTTAATTTAATGAGAGCTTATTATGTAGTCTTTCACAATAAGGTATAAAAAGTATAAGTATTCAATAGTAGCTGTTTTAAAAAAAAAACTTTATCAAGTAATAAATAATCATCGGGATTTGAATTGCGATCGCTTTTAACAAATTATTGCGAATTATCCGAAATTTTAAGTTTACTGGTCTCTGCATTATGTGTTTGTGTATGTTAGACTAGTTCCTTTTGACTTCGCAGACTGATAACTGATAGATACTTGTGAAATACAATTGCCCTATTTAAGTAATTTACGTAATATTTTTTAGTATTCATAATGATTTTATTTAAAAAGTTAGCGGAAAAATAAACGTAATCAATGTCAGTTCGTTGAAATATTCGCCTGCTAAATATTCGTTAGAATACAATCGTAAGTATTCATACGCTTTTCGCAGGCAGAGCTCCTGCCTCGTCGAGCAGGATGTGAGTGCTGGCTGCTCGGGGCGGCGTCAGTAATTAGCAACGCTTTCCTTCCGCCCTTACTTCCAATGTTCAGTCTCACGCGTTCGTAGCGTCTTACTTTTTTGCATATGTGAAATGATTTTTAATTATCTCTAATTCAAAAATATGATGTGTTGTATTTAAGATTCTGTCGTCGAAAAATTTGTGTTAACAACATTCAGTCGACCATTGCAGTAAGAGAATTTGTGCTGTTAAAAACTGATGGCGAGTTAAGGAATTAAGTTAAAGCAAGAACAAATGTCTTGTACAAAATTATTATACGAAAAAGACATACAACTCATTTGTTTGCACAAAGAAAATGTAATAAACACGGTACACGGTACAAGCATGTAATTTATTCTGTATTAAATAAATCAACATAACAAAGAAATCGTAATCAACCTTTTTCTACATTGAAGAAAAAGATTTTTGAGAGAAAAGTGTCTGTTTAATTCAAAAATACTCTCAGTGTTCATATTCAAATCGTCATCGCCCTTAAAGTCCTCATAATCCGTCCAATTCAGAATCGTGGAATGGCGCACGGGTCGCAGTAATCAAGACGGCTTCAGTTGGATTTGGGTCCCTACACTAGCAGGCAGTGCGAGTGTATTTGTCGAAGATAAAAGGGAATTACGGTTAAACTTTTATCATTCTCGTTGGGAACTCGAACAGAAGTAGACATTGAATGCAAAAAGGCATGTTTATGATTAAAACTAGTATTTGAATAACACTTACACTACGTCAAATCCCGTGGAAATGGTCGCGGCGTGTGAATGTGTAGCGCATTTATAAAAAACTCATTACAGGCGGCGAGTGCGGCGAGTGAGGCGACTGCGGCGCGGACGAGTGGCTTCTTTGAAGGCCCGCGCCGCTACTGCGGTATTATTCCAGATTATACCGGCTTCCATACAAATGAAATCTCGCTTAAACCACTGCAATTTCGGAACGAGAAAATAAGGCTCAAAAGTTTTTTTACTGCACTCGCACTTTCTGTAAATTCTTTTGATATAGGAGTCGTTGGTCGGCTTAGGTTCGCCGCTTTTGAACGATGAACAGGTTAAATTACGGTTAATGAAATTTAAGGCGATTTTCTTTCTCATCTATTTCACGATAGTGTATTCGACTGCCATCAAAATTTAACGAAAAATTTACTATCATTGTCATTATAATGTTAGTAACATTACATTATGTAAAATTTCGTTTGGATTTATGTGGACATGACCTAGGTGATAGTGTGAACACAGTAAAAAAATGTAAACAAACAATATAATCTGTGCTAATAACATGAGGGAGTTTACTTGAATCTCTCTGTAAGTGTATCGGGGCCAGATCCGAATAACCATTACATATTTAGTGAGTGTGCCTCCGGAGACTGCACTTGCGGTTCTTCCCATTAGCACGATTGAGCACTCGGCCAGTTGTAGCATCGGCCTTTTATAACCCATTCGATTCAAGCACAAAATCTACATTCTACCGCTTCAAATTTGTACTATAAATATTTTTATTTCCATTCTAAATTCAAAGATCGTTGTTGTAAAGTGAATACAAAGGCGGGTATTTATTTTATACAATTCCGAGGGCGGGTGGAAGGTAAAATATCGATGCGTTTGTCGGCTGCGGTGGCTCCGACTCGTATAGATGCAGATGAGCTAACTATTTGTCTTGCCTGATCGCTGGGGCTTGATTAAACCGTGAAACAGTTAGCGATGTTCACCTGCTAGTCTTATAATTAAACTATACACCGACGTAGATGTACTATGCTAAACAGTTGCAAAAGGTTTAGGTTATTATTTTATTGCTTAATGTTGGTGCAATTTAAGTAGTTTGGTAATGGTTTTTAAGCAAAAGAGGGCGAACGCCCGCACAGTGATTAGGACAGATAAATGACGGACATTACTTGTAATGAATGTTTAGGTGGTCGTAATCGCATCGCGTAAAGTGTCGGCGCCATTACTCCACAGCTGCTGTTGCCGAGATATTGCCTCGGGCAACATTTACCGTTTCGGCGTGGATTTATCCGTTCACGGGACAATTTTACACGTGCTTTTAAAAATGGACAATAAATTTTGATTTTAACAACGTTGTAACCGTTGCACGATATGAGTCGGTTTTAAAATAAGTAAATTCTCATAACTATATAAACTTAAGGGATATTTAATTCCACT
>LD688932.1:5598381-5611331 GCA_003118335.3 Papilio memnon
TTGGTTTATAGAAAGTGAGGCGAAGTATAAGTGTAGTTATATTGTGAGGTGAAATGGCATTGGGTAGGTGTGTCGATGGAGGAGTCACAATTTCCTGCACTTAACAACATAGGAAGTAATTTTGACGACTCATCAAACGACGGACACCGATTGACGTCTCCCTCGTTAGACGTGTGCCTATCATTACGCGACGCTTGAATAAAACTTTAATGGCAGCTCCAACTTCGCGTACAAAGTTAAAAATGTCATACAAATTACTGCTACTTCTTTGTTACCCCTTTTAGTTTTGCTCTTTACATTTTAAAAATAGAATTAAAGCAATAACTTACTACCCACTAGCTTTTGCCTGCGACATCGTCTATGCCAAGTATGCTTGTATGTTTGAAGTATTACAGTATTCTTAAAGAGATAAGAATACATAACCTGTTACTAAACTACTGCGCGTCTTAATACATTTCAAAATTTTATAGTGATAAAGAATTTGTAAAATTAGCTCATAAATTCAGACCACAAACAGTAGTATACCAATTTAATTTAGTCAAAATGTTTTTTGACGATGTTAAAGCTTGTGCAGCTTTAAATGTTTATAGGAAACGAAAGTATAAATCTTCAGTTGTTACTCTTCTGGAGACGGCGGCGTTCGTCATCAAAGTTTGAGAATTGTGGCCATCTGCCGCGCGCCGCCACGCTCCCAGATTACCATGGAGAGCTTAGTTTAATCGTTTTATTAAAACGCCACAAATCGTTTTATTGCCTGCCTTCATGCACTTGTCTATTACTTAAAGAAATAAATACAGAAGCCTACTAAAATGGTACGTTCTATGTGGTAATAGTTATTCAAAATTGAAACATTTATGATACGAGTATATTATAAGAATACACATATTTCTATCCGTAGAAGTTAAAACATTAACTCAAGTTTTGCGTTTGTTAGTAGATTTATCAATCTAAAGTAAAGTTTTCTAGATGATGATTAATTTAAATTTATGGTAAAGAATTTCTAGAACAAAATAGACTTCCATTAGAGTCTAGGTATTTATGAAATTTATGAGTTCGATGTTGAATAAAGTAAAGCGAGAAGGCTTATTTATTATTATTTACGGTCCCTAATAACTGGCCGGCAGAGTGCAGGCCGCAGGTCGAGAGGCACGCAGGGCGCTCCGCCCTCGCCGGCGCGGTGCACTGCCGCCTGTTATGAACTCGTCTGGAATATTTAAATATTGTTTACCAATACCTTTGCATAAATTGAAACCTTACCTATACTTAAAAGCTTGGGTAAGTATCGTAATGTAAACAATTGTAAGAAAAAAATGTCTTTGAATTGTAATGACTCAAATATTACACGAAGATTTATAAGTGTAACGTAATTACGTACTTTAAATCAATAATTTTGAAGCAGAAATCATTTGTCATCGGTATGAAGTAGTTCTTAAGAATAATAAACGTTTTATTAAGGAAAACGAAATAAAATATCGCGAAATAGAACTCTTTTACTTGATGCTATAATCCTAGTAAGAGTCTTCTATCGTAGTAAAAATTTTACAACTATCCTCATCTTCTACAAAGTTTGAAATAGATTTTTAAATACGGTAATAATTTGTGTAATGGTTGTATGGTGGTACGGGACGAAGTGTGAAATTGTCAGTCGTTTCCGCTATCGCCTTTGATTGGATTAGATAGGTTGAGGACGCGATGATGCCGAGAGCTCAAACGTAAAATTTTACGTGACCACTTCCGGAAAGACTCTATGGCATCGATAGTGCAGTCGGAGCGTCGCTGGAGGTCGCTGATCGGTCTACACGCGTCGTATTATGTTAATGTTAAGCTCTTCAGTTAAAATGATTACCTTCTTATTCGCTTTTAGATTACTATTCCTTAAAACCGAATTTATTTGAATGATAAATTACACCAGAGGACATTTAATAATTTTAACCGAATTGAAGTGATGTATAAAAATAAATAAGGACAGTTAAATCATTAATTTGAACGTTCACAAGTGAAGTGGAACAATGTTGCAGTCGATAGAATTAAAATAGAAGAGTATTATGACGACTTTGATCCTCTTACCGTAATGGCCTCGCTCTTAAATTGTTTTGTTACAACATTACTGGAAGATATCTGTTGTTCTTAAACTACAAAACTAACAGTATTCGAAAAATCCTTTCAAGAAAATAGATGTTTAATTTTTGGATGTAAATAACAATAGTTACTGCTGACAAATATTCTTATATTGTCTTCTTAATCTATTTTCCGTGTTGTTCTCGAAGGCGCTCTGCATTTCTGTACACCTTCAAATTTCAAATTATCCGCTTCATTTAATGTTTTATAAAAGTTATCGGACATTTTAACATTTGCTACGTGACACTTATATTTTTGTGATTTATTCTCAAAGTATAAATTTATGCACCAATTGCCACACCGTTCCTCTTTCCGTTTGACTAACGTACTAACTTTGAACTCTCCATCTAATACCTTTGCTTCACATATCGCTTTTATAAGAAATCACCTTCCATTTAACTAAGAAAAGATAGCATGATCACAGAAGATTTGAAATAGTCTTGGGAAATTACAAAATAAATCGGCATAACAATAAATCGACTAATCTTAATTGTAATATAAAATAAACTCTAAAGGCGTAATCAATTAAAGGTATAAATCAATTTGGATTTTTTATTTCTGACATAAGAATGCTAATAAAAAGGGTCCATAAACATACAGAAAATAAGTGTCAAAGTATACAAGTCACACATTATTTTGCACATTAAATGCCATGGAATTATTATTATAGTAACGCCATCTATTAAGAACAAGTTTTCAATGGATATTTTAATTGTAACCAATTATAAAGTTATTAAAACTTTATGAAGCATCCACGTGCTAACAATAGTGGCAGTTCTTGAATGAATTCATGGCGTGCAATCTTATAAGAATGTTGTAATATCCACGTCTCATTACACGTAACTTTGAAGAATTATGACTTGGCTTCACTCCTTTATTGGAAATACCTTCACGGCCCTGAAATATTGCTATGTCGTGAAGAGCTACATTTTCTAATTAGAAATTCTTTGTCGGAAGTTTATTAAGTTTTTACTACGGTAATGAATCTAATGAAAATGCCTTGTCAGTCGCCGCCTTTGCCGGCGCGCCGTTCTGACGTGCTGGGTTTGATGCGCCCGTGTAATAATAAACAACGCGGATGAACAAAAGAGGTGAAATTCTCTCAATAGCTGAATGCACATTCGTTCGCCTTCAATCAAATTTCAAAGGACAGGCTGTGTATAAAAGCATTACCAGAGTACACAGGAGGGGAGCGACTAAATTCAATATGACGTCGAACTACTATTTATTTGTATGTAGGCACTAGACTTGTTTGTCGGCGCGTGTTTGTCCTTGTAGTCGTTGTTTGGATCGCTCGTTCATTTTTATGAGTTATGGATAAGGTGGACCCCTCTGTTATGTTTGCCGTTTCTATTCGATTGCTTGTTTTTGTTGAAGCATGGCTATGGCTCCGAGAAAATCGAATTATTGTCATTGTCTAATTATTGTTATCATTAATGACAAATAGCTAGAAGTTAAAGAAAGCTTTTTAGCTATTATACTAAATTTCTTATGTGAAATGTAACTATAGCGGCAGATACAGTTTCCGTGGGCGATTTTCAAATTTATTTGCTAAAATCAAACCCGATCAATGAATTTCCGCCGGCGTACGATACAAAGTACGTTAGTGTAAATTTATCTAAATATTGTGTGACATTTTCCGAAGCGATAGGTCTGTCGTTACAAGTGCATTAGACGTAGCAGCAAACAATTACATTACCCTGCATGCATAGTTTGGCACAAGACCAACGCTGAATACCACTCGTTGAACACGCCCGACTATTTTCAACTGTTATTCCTATGGTAAATTTAAGTTTATGGCTCGCCTTAGACACTATTCTATCGATCTAATACTTTGGCTGCAGCACTGCAATCTAGAAATCCTCAAAAGGTTTTATTTTCGCAAGTAAATGTCTGTATGGAAATATTAAATACAATTCTATTACAAGAATATTATGCATGTAGCTAACGTATTTAACTTTTGTACAATACTCTCTTTATGTGCTAAATAATGAAAAAATAGTGATATAATTCCCTTTTTCGTGTTCGTAATATGATTACACGTGTCAGCTATCCATCAAGTCAAATGTCAATAAAACGGTCGACCGCTAGCACTAAATAAAGTTAAAAAGAATCAATCATGTATAATTTAATTTTGTTGGTCGAATGTTCGTTGCTTTGGTAGTGAGAAAAATTGTTAAACTGTATTGACAGTTGCTAAAGTATTTACTTTTTTAGGTTTGGGATAAATTTTTCGTTATTTATTCATGATGGAGAAACTAGATTATAACTTCTATATTAAAATGTGTAAAATAGCATTGAAACTTTCACTTAAATTTACTAAAAAATGTCAGGCACGTCTAATTTAACCCCAAATCTAAATTATGAACCTAAAGTAGGCAACATATGTAATTAGACAAAGAAGAAAAAGAAGATATGAATACATTTTAAATTCAATTCTATTTGCGTCTTTAATAGACATTAAAATAACAATGAATATTGGTAATCGTGGACAAAAACTCATTTCATTGAGTAAAATGCAATATTAATGAAAACAACGTCGAATAATGCTGTGCGATCTGCATCCAAAACAAAAGAGACCTTGAACAAATGAAGGAAACAATTTAGTTCTTTGTGTTCGCAATATCCAAAAAGGTAGCGGCGAGAAGCGAGCGGCGACGGGAGGCGACTGGCGACGGCCGTCGGGTACGATGATATTAATCGAGGCAAAGCTGATTATACAGTTGTTTCTAAGACTCTCTTATAAGAGTTTCAATTTCAGTTCTTAGTTCTTATTTCAATTTAATGCCATTCATTGTAATAAGATTTGCTCGTCTGATTGTGGCTCAGTTTGTTCTTCGGAAATATTAAATTGTTTTTCTCCTTCAGACATTTGTCCGAATACAGCACCAATAATGATTTATTATTTCGTGTTATTGTCGTTCGTTCAAATCGCTTTTTTTCATTCTAAGGTGTTTCTATATGCAACGACTTTAAAATAAAAACTATTTAAATGAGTCTTAAAGCAGCCATAGGTGTTGCAGAGTAAACTAAACAACCAAACCAGCGTTTTTGATAGTTTTTTTTGGCGCGAAACGTGTTGGTAAATCCACAGGGAATCATATACATGCTGTGAGATAGAGTGGGTCCCATATTTGCTTGGAAGTGGAAACGGACGGGAAGTGGAAAATGGAGTAAAAAGTGTCCGTTTTAGTTCACACGGTTTTACTTTTCATTTCCAGTTCGTAACTACCCGTTTTAAAATTGTATTTTTCATTAAATTCTTCTACAAATATGACAATACAGTTTATATATAATAGTTTTCGTAAAATAGATATTCAACTCACGACCTTGCGTCTTCTGACCACCCTTTAAGTGTACTGGCTTCTGTTCATTGAAAGTAATGAAAAAAGTGAAAAAAACAATAACAGACCCACTGGCCTATATATCAGATATTTTTTATTTGCCATAGAAATCAGAAACACTGGAAGCTCATTTCTTCGAACAAATCACTTGGGAATACAAAACATTCAGATTCAAATCTCTGGCTTATATATGGGGTCAATGTTGCAAATTCTGGAGTCATTAAAATATCATCAGACATGGCTATTTAATTTTATGTATTTGCTTTAAGGTTTATTAATAATTAGTTAGAAACTACTTAAGTGATCAATTAATTTAATTACACTCGTTCTTAGTTCACACTTACGTGGGTCAACTCTAGGGGAGACATTACGTGAATAAACGTTTATGTATGTGAATTCATTCCTTGATCTTTGTGTGTGTGGTGCAGGGCTGCAGTGGCCCACATAACAGGCAGCTTAAGGCCCGCCCGAGTGCGGACGGTCTTCCGATTTGCAAGATCCGCTCTATCGCTACCGAACACGCCTAGACAATTCGCACTGTTTTACCCAAATATGCCGTTTAACAAGATCCGACTATTGAATATATTCAAAGCAATTTTGCTGTTTCCATTTAAATATTGGTATATGATACCGTCTTGCAATTACTTAAGAGTTCATCTCGAAAATTGATAGATTTAAACTAGTACTCTTTATTATTTTTTACATATCGTACTTAATACTTTTTTTAAATCGATATTGTCACTATCGTTGATTAAGCTAAAAAGATCACCTCAAGTAAATATATAATGAAGATAACTTTATAATAGTTAAAAGCAAAAATATACTATAGCTTAATTTGCATACACACAACAAGCCACACACCTACAGATAATGGCATTGCTTCGGAAATGGCAATTGTCGAATTGTGATCCGTGTGTCGGCATTTATTGCATAGCACGTCTGTAATTTGCATACGTTTGAATACTAAGTATCGGGGACGTCACGGTTTGAAGCCACTTTAATTGAATAGTTCGCTTTAAGCATATTACTTCAACTTTATATTTCGTTGTTCGTCGAAACGACAAATTGAATTTGGTCGTTCGGTAAGAACGGGGAGCGTAATTAAAAATAAAATTCGTGCTTTTTAAATTTCAACGTGAAATATATGAAAGGGTTTTGCTTACGTTTATGTTGAGCGTTAAAGCAGGCCGAGGAGAGACGGGTTAACAGGCGCCACGAGAAGCCAAACGCCGGCTGGTAATACGTTATTTAAATGGAATTACTTTCAAAGGTGCTGCGCCCAACAAATGTACTGCAGTCGCATTTCTTATTAATAATATGCTCGCTTGCTTTATATGGGTATTCAATCATGTCCCATCTTATCATTTTATCGCATTAAGACTATAAATTGTCTTTTAAATGTACAAAATATTGAAAAAATATCCAATAACATTTTAATAAAATATCAATCGTATTACAAAATCAAACCGTAAAGCATTTTTCATAAAATATGTTGTGTATGACGGGGTGAAGTAAAGCAAAATTGAAACCGGTGTTATTACTTAGTATGCATTGGGTGGTCCGCGACGTAGCTACGTAACGTCGTAGCGGCGTAGCGATCGCCCGCCGCGGTATCGGGGCTCCAGTCACGTTTCTCCAATTGTTTTCTGACGACACGTATCATTCTTTTAAATCAGCCCTTATGATTTACAGGCGTCGTATGGAGTAAATCGCGTACGCGGTAATGAGTTCCTTTAGTCGCATGACAAATCAGATTCGTGAGCGTTACGGATGCGACGTACGACTCGATCTCGCAAACGGCACGATCCACAAAATGCCGTCTTTAGTATTCATGAGAACGGTTGAGAACACCGTACGACATTTGCAATTTTTGTTTCATTAAGAATTCAGATATAAAAGAACGTGCGAAATGAACGGTTCGCGCGGCGACGCGACGGGTCGCTGTGAGAGAATGCTGCATTATAACGGCCATCCATCACACAACGACGGCGGACGAGCGCGGCCCGAAAACACGTATTTATCCAATTTGTCTGAATACGTTTTTGACTTTTACTAGATGTGTACGCTTCGGCTTTCCTACAGATAAAATATCTACGAAGTTTCTTTTCACGATAGCTCACGTAAACTATTATTATGTAATAGAAAATGTATATTTTATTATGAATCTGCAAGGTTCATTAGTTATTCATAGCAAAATCTGTTAGTGAAAAATCATACAACAGAAAAAACTAAATTACTATAACTTACTTTTCTCTCATCAATTTTAAAGTGTCGATGAAATTAAAACGTTGTAATTTAAAAATGTCATATAAGTTTTAATTGAAAAATCATATCGACTTAATCTGTTTTCGATGTGGTTAGTTGTACAACACGCAAAACGGTCGATTACATAATTACATTTCACTGATAATGAAGCTATTATTTTGTGACCACAATATAATAAAAACTATTCAATCACTACTAAAATATTTTGCATCAAAAATATTGACATAAAATAGAGTGCAACTATAAATAAACGATATCGAATTAGCCAAAGAATGGAAAAAGGCGTTTATGTGAGCGTCGGTGCACAAAGACGTTGTGTTGATGGATTTTATGCAATTTTCAGTATCTATCACATCCAGCGCAGCGCCGCTCTCACCCGTAGGGATTAGCTTCGATCTTTTCCCAATACTTACAAGGTAAACAGCTCGACGCGCGACGCCCGAAGCTCGCCGGAGTAACTACTGACGGAGATAACAAGCCGTCACAAACATACACATAGTTAAAGGAATGCCTCGCGCGGCTTTCGTCCACCTCATACCTCATTCAATGCTTTATAAACCTTACCATGTTGCTATTTGAATTTTAAATGTGATTTAAATTGGTACTTCGATTTTACTTGAAGCTATTCTTTAACTAAAAATTACTGGGGGGCATGGGGATTGCCACTCTACACTTTTCTTTTATAGCAACGTCTTTAATAAAAGTTTTATTGAGCTTTATGTATTTGAATATATATCAATCAATAAAATCTAGTAAGTATCGAGTAAGATATATAAGACATGTGTCAAAAATATACAAGAAGTGTTATTTAATTTTGTAAAATTAATCAGGAAAATCCGTTTGACGCATATAATAAAAGGGGGAAGCGTACTGTTTATTATTGCTGGAGGGATATTGCTGCGCCACGCGTGATCAAATGTGATGCATGATCCTCATTTTCATCCGAACGTAATTTTTTCTCGAAGCGCTACCAGTAATGTTATAAAAAAATTTCATGACACACGAAACAAGAATAGCTTCATGTAGTGACGATACACCGAAAACGTGGACAGAATAAATTTTTGGTCATAGAAACCATTTTCAATTTCACGGCTCAATCTTTGTGTGCTCGGGGTGAATATATAAAAGGGCATTCGTTGATGTCAACAAAGTGTAATGGTTTCGTGCTAGCTTGCGTTTGATCTATGCGTTCCGATCGAGACCGATTTCAATTTAAAAAAAATATACCTTTTGAGTATTGGCTTGATAGGTAATTTTTATTTTGGTAACTTTTTGACATTATTTCATATTAAAGTTGATTAATTACATAATTTATAACTGATTTATGTAGTTGTAAAGATGTTATTTGTCTAACTCTATCATTTATCTATCATTAATTTTTAACTTGTAGATTTCGTGGTTAGATTATTTGCTATAGATTGCTTTTATATTTTATGTATAAATGCAATTAAAATTCTGTATGAATCAAGTTAATTTTTAACAATTGATAGTTTATAATAAATTATTTGTATTCCAAAAATAGTCTATTAATGATATCGTGAAAAATAGTACAAGGTGCTGGTAAAATGCTATTTAGGTGACTCTTGACAAATTATTTAAGAACGTGTGTTAGGGGACGCGGCTATTATACATGTGATTGATCGTGTTGTTAGAGAACCGACGAAATATTTTATTTAAAAATAGAATTTTTGTGGACTTATTTCTCATTCCGTGAATTGTTATAATAGATAGATTATAATCCAGAATATCAAGGAAATTTGGATTTTTTTCGATTTAAATCACTAAAATATTGTAAATGTGAAAGTTTAGATGGATGGATGATTGTTAGAGTGTGTAGCCTAAACGGCTTGACGGATTTCGATTAAATTTGGCACAAATGTAGAGGATAATCTGGAAGATCAGATAGGCTATTCACTTTTTTTTAATTCCACGCGGATGGAGTCGCAGGCGAAAGCCAGTCCTTAATAAAATACACATATTTTCAAACAGAATATGGTGTAATACGAGTAGGTTGCCTTTTTTTAAAATTAAAAAGAAATCGCAATAATAGGCAGATAGTTACCAAGGGATAAATAAACATACTCTAAGGATTGTAGCGACAAAGTTTATTTATAAAGTGACCTAAATAGAGCCATCCAGTCTGCACTAGAATACAAACAGTACATAATTTATTTTGTTCGGGGATATCCATCATCTTTTTATCGTGTGACAGGCTCGTAAACGTTGTTATGGATATTAGGTAAAATTAACAGCACTTTCAAACTTTTGACATGAAAAAATTATCGACGTAAACATTTAGAACATAATTGACGGCTCTCGTTTCGAGCGATGTCAAATTAATGACGATAAATAAAATGCTTCATGTAAAAATTATACACTCTACATCCATTTTGGGACTTAAGAACATTTCAACTTCAGTGAGTAATTTCACAACTATTTAGATACCACAATTTTGCAGATCATCACAACAATCTCATCAGAACAACAACAACAACAACAACAACAACAACAATTTATTTTATAGTATATACAACTATAGTATAAACAAATTGCAAACGATATCGTTAAGTAGGTGTGTGAGTATGTAAATGCAGTCTTTATGCCAGGCGGAGCGCGAGGCGCTGCATATAGTAATTAGCGGGGCGAGTGCATAAGAGCAGCTGACGACATCCGCAGCCCCTCTCACTACATCCGCGCATCTTGTAAGCGAGGACAATCATTGACTCTAAGAAATACTTACTATGTAATAATTTATTATTCAACAGCTATATCAATTTAAGTTAAATTATGATCATAAGATGTTGAACTTGTTCATAAGATAATTTTGTATTTTCAAAGCGGTGAAAGTCATGATGAGAGCGGCAAAAGGCAATAAACCACGTAAGATTTAATACATATCAAAACAAAACTATGTAGTCTATATCTATACTAATATTACAAAGAATAAAGATTTGTATTTTTGTATATATTGAAATAATTCAAAAACTACTGGGCCGATTTAAAAAATTCTTTCACCGTTAGAAAGGTAATTTATCTGTGAGTAACATAGGCTATATTTTTTAATTACACGCGGGTGAAGTCGCGAGCAACAGCTAGTATAACAATAAAGTAGTGAACTATCAGTTAGAAGCCGTATAGAAAAATAATTGGTAAACTGGTTCTATATTGTGAAAGAAAATTAATTTACGATTGTAATAGAAATATTATTTTAAACAAACACAATAGCGAATTGAATCATAATTATTGTTTACCCGTCCGTTGTGTATTTCATGTTAGCCCGTCTGATCGAGAAAACTTGCGAGTCCCGGGGGAAATCAACACCACAATTACATCTCAAATACTATATACAACGAATAACTCTGACGGACTTTTAAGAACTACAATTGTTATATTTTGAATGGAACTTACTAGAACTACCCTGTTTTTATTAAAACATTAGTTTTCGCCCGCGACTCCGTTCGCGTGAAATTAAAAAAAAAACAAGTAGCCTTTATTCTTCCAGACTAGAGATCCGTTTAGCAGATTAAGTTGCAAACTAACAAACATCTAAAATTTCGCATTTATAATATTAGTAAGAAATAAGATTTACGTTTTTTTTAAAGGGTTGTTTCTAAATCGTTCACATTTAGGGCATTATTATGAATTAATGTAGACATTCAAGTCCTTGAGGTGCTTGAGTTGTGATAATGCTATGAATATTCAGAAACCCCGGTCGTCCCCGAGGATGGAGCCCTTCCGAGCATAAGAGATGAATCGCGGATGGTGAGTTTCCAAACAATATGATATTATCGTGGCATTTAGACGTACCTAATAAGATTTACTTCAATATAAATGCGCATCATAGCGTCCATTATTTAGAGGTATTATCTTATTTTGGGCGGTACCTATTAATATTACGTATTCAAAGTCAGTTGAGTGAAGCCGTTTGAGTGTACAAATCCTTACTTCAGAGTATCAAGTTGTATATATTTAAAAGTTACTTAAATAAATAGATAAGTTATGTGTTAAAAATATTATGATGTGTGAATAAAATTGTCTGGTACAAAATCTATATTTGAGTTTTAAAATATTATAATTACAATAGAGGTTCGTTCCTACTCGGCAAATTGCACGGATAACCTTTGGAACCATAAAAAACAAATGATTAATTATTTTTCAACCCTCTTCAAAACACGGACTTATTCTTCTAAGAACATCCGTTATTTTCCAGCTCGATGATCGCAAAAGAATATTTTCAAGTTAAATGTGATACGCAGCAATGGATTAAAGGAAAGTAATTTTCAAATAACTCAAGTATGTACATGGTAAAATTAAATGCTTCGATAAAGAAAAAATTGTAAAGGAAGGTTGATGGAATTATAAACTGTTACTAATCGCGTTTTTTGTTTATTATCGTATACTTTGCGGTAGTTAAATTCACAGTTAAAAACACAGGTGACATTTTGGGGAACAAAGTTCGTCAATAATGTTATTTCAATTTCAATACATATATGCAAACACTCGCTCTGAAGATGGACCCCCATGGGTCCGAAAGGGGACGGTGTCGCCACCGGAAAAAAAGACGTGAGTGCTAGGCGTTTTATAATTAGTTAAAATAATTTCTCACAAAAGTTTAAACAATTTTATTGACATATAGTTTTGATAACCTTATGACAACTATAAATGAGTAATAGAGATGATGCGTTTTGTATGACATATTAGGTGTTGTGGGAATTGAATCTGGTGCACGTCACGTGCATTGAACGTTCCGAGGCGAGCCACTAAAAGCGGTCCGCAGTAAACAAGAATTAACGCCGAACCTGCTCGCCGTCCACCGCCCGCTCCTCGCCGCCCGTCGCCCGTCGCCCGTCGCTGCCACTCTCCTTTATAGTCACATGATAAAAGCTTCTCCTTTTAAGACTTGAATAGTAAAATGAAATGTATATCGTACTTCTGGACTATCTGGTGCTAAGCTTTACCTGGTAGTATCCATCTTACATGGACCACTCATAAAATAGTATTAAAGTGAGATAAAATATTCATAAGCCATCAATGGTCCAATTTTATGTGAGCGAAATATCTTCAAAATTATAATCTTTGTATCATACTTAGTATTTATAATTATATGATGTACGCTAACTTTAAACGTAAAAAAGTTAACTAACGTTTAAACAATTACATAAAATAACTAATTAAGCTATTTTCATGTGACTGTTAAGGAAAAAAAGAGATATTTTTCACTAT
>LD688932.1:5611443-5622041 GCA_003118335.3 Papilio memnon
CGCATTTATAATATTTATATAATTTATAATTTATAATATATAATTTATAATATTAGTAAGATGATGTACGCTAACTTTGGACGTAAAAAAGTTAACTAACGTTTAAACAATTACATAACATAACTAATTAACCTATTTTCATGTGACTGTTAAGGAAAAAAAGATATTTTTCACTATATCCTAGTGTTTATTCTATCTGGAATTCTAAAAGCACAATATTTGCAAAAGAAAAAAAACACTCAAAGCATAAAATATTCATTTAAAATATGCAGTCCTTGGTCGTGATTGCGTGTAAACTGAAATTGAAGTGTCTGACTCGAAATGCAAGCGGCAAAAGGCGTCAAAGGCTTTATTCACATTCATCGACACGTAACGCCATCACCAACGGTGGCCGCCGCTGTAAAATTTAAAAAGACCGCGTACACGTAGGAGTGCTGTAGATACATACTGAACATATATATTCTATTTACGTCTAGCCGTGCAGGGTGACATTTTATAGTTAAAATCCCATTTGATGTATTAAAGTGAAAAGCAATTATACAGTAGTGAGCCAAGTTTGATAATTAACATTGAAATTTCTTCGATGTTCTATTAAAATTTATCGCTCGAAGTTGAGACACCGCGAATCGCAACCGGTCTGAGTGAAAGCTTAAAGTTTCATTGAGGCAGTTACGTTCCCCTTCTGGACGATCGACGTAAATTATTCCCCTGGAAGAAATCTCTAAGGGCTGAATGACGGATAAAGGACGAGCGATTTTATTACGTACACCAGGTCCGTCGGAACTGTCTAAAAATCGACCTCGAATCTTAATTGAGGGATAATGTATTCAATATCGAATAGCGTTTAATTTCATTATCCTGGAAGGAAAATTGTAAGAATAATTTAATCGAATGGGTCTTATGAAAAAAAATTATAGTACGATGTTTATATTCTCATTAAACTCTAAGTGTAACCAATAGGTACTATCAATTCTTTTGTAAAATGTTAAACAAAGCAAAACCTCCTTATTATTTTTCTGTTGAGCAACTAAATGCAGCGCAGTTTTAATTGCATGCAGAACGTCTGCAAGAAAATCGAAAGTAATATCTTTATGAAACGGTCTTATTAAATAATTCCAACTCGCTTTTAAATGTTTTAGGGTAATCTTCTTCTTCCGAAACGGCATTGTGAGTGATAATCAAAACCCCGTTTGTACAGATGTTACTCTGGAAATTTCTAAATTTAATACCTTTCTACGATAATAACGCCATAAAATAGCAGTTAAATGTTAAGATTGTAACGTTACGGCCTTTATTGCGATAAGTAATTGAATGCTAACGTACATTTCGCGTAGACAACTTTGTTCGTAGACTTCGTAGCGGAGTTCGTAGCGCCGTTACTTTTTGTAGCACGCGTACGACCAGCTGTTATTTCCTGTCGCATGCCTTTCCTTTTCACGCGACGTCGATTTGCAAAAAATGTTTACCGTAGAGTCGGGTCGAGTGATTCGGGGGTAAGAATAATCCGCTTAGTTAGTCGAATTTAAAACTCGTTTCCTTGACATAATCGACACGAATTTTTCACGTATATTTCTTTCACTCACAAATCCAATTTAATTAAGGCGAGGAACTCGCGGTTAAAATCCTATTTAAGCCGTTTTTATTACCACCCGACGGGCAAAGACGGTTCGCCACCGCGCTGCCGCCGCGCTCCAAGAATTTGAGCGCTCGCGAGGATTTCTCTGGCTTTTATCTTAGTAGTCGGAGTATGAAGGCATGCGATCCGGGTGCAAATATATTTTAGCAATAAATTTTCGTAATAGATATCATTTTTGGTCTCAAGATGTCTAACTTTACAAATCTTACTAAGTAACTATGATATTTATTAAGATCATTATACTCTTTTAAAGTAAAAAGTATACCGAAATCCTGTTTACTCTAGGGATCGGATGTCTCATATGTTTACTCACAATAGGAATAGATCGAACTAATCCAAGCACTCCCATTGGAGGTCCCCCTAAATCGTTCCCGTTTTCCTGTTCATGTTTTCTTGGAATTATTTTCAAATTAATTTAATTGGTATCTTTCTTCTTCTCTTCAGCTACATCTAAGTTACTTTGTGGTATATTTTTTAATTACTGTGTTCCTATAAATAAAACTATAGCCTATTTTACAAAAAAATGGTAGAGTTTAATAGATGTAGAATTAATAAAATAACAATTAGGTAAAAATGTTGAGCGGATAGTAATTAAGCTAGCATTTATTTTGCAGTTAACAGGGCAGCCGTAAGATTTTGAACGGAGGCCAAACAGGCAAAGGAGCTGCGGTAATGGTCCGAGAGGGCATGCATAATTTACCCGCAAAGAGCTTGTTTTGTAATGTTATTAGTTCGTAATCTCGCCGGAAACAGCAAACATCATTTGCCCAAGCTAAAATATTAAAATAATTTATTTTCAACGCCGCCGCCGGCGTACCATTGCACGATTCCTATTTAATATTCGAATTTAAAAGCGCTCTACTATTTTTACGAATTAAAATTTTGCGAAATAAATAACTGCTTTTCACGTTAACTCTACATACATGTATTCATATTTTATTTTTGCTATTAACATAATAAATGCAAACATAATAATATTGTATAAAAATATATCTATATAAAAATGCTGAATACAAAATAACGATAATATATCTTGTCCTCCTTTCGGTTTTGCAATGATAATTTAATTACTACGTACCAAGTATTAAATCAAGCAGACTCGTTACGTAGGACTGAAGACAGCAATAAAATATGTCTTATTATGGCTTCTTTAATGGTTATGCTGATATATTAGTGTTGCTCGTGCTCGTGAGAGATATTAACAACTACTGTTTTTAATTTTTTAAATTCTAAGTAATTGTAAACAAAACATATTACGAGTATGTAAATATTAATGAATAATGTTGCTATTATAATAGGTTTATAATTTATTGTGTAATCGTTTCATTTAATGCGTGATTAGAATTTTAATGGTAGAGTAATAAAGGGAATACTTAATCCGAGCAAACCTCTAGAATAATGACGTAAACAGTAGTAGCACTAGAGTGTGTCAACATGCACAGATGCCAGTGTTGTATTCAGAGCCACGCATCGCACTGCGGACCGTTTGCATACTCTACATACAACCTACCCTCTCCTACCCTACCCTGCCCACTCATTACTGGGTTTCGTTAAAACGAATTTTAAACAGCCTTCTTTATACACCCACCCTAATTAGTGACCGTTTTAAATAGCTTAATTCCTCTAAAGACCTGCTCGCTGGTTCTGTTTTCACGTGCAAATACAGTTAAGTAGAAGTAAAATACGACTATTTTAAAACACGTCTATCATATACCTATGTATGGTTTAGTTCAGATAAAATACAACTTTTTTTTTCTTCAATCTGCTTTCTTATATACGTTTATATAAAATCTTAAAAGTGTTGCTAAAAGACAAATTAAATCTACGTTATCCATTTGGTTGGCACGATACCAATACCAACTACACTCTGCAGATCACACCGTACTTAAATATACGATTTCATCTGAAATTGACTTTATTGAAGTCGGTTCAATTACTACAAAGAACATTCTGATCTTTATGTCAGAGAGTTGATTTTATTTTATACTATCGCACAATGACCTATTAACGTCGAGAATCCTTTGTTATGTTTGATTCATGAATATTATAACCGTTTTGAACTATCATTATAACCTAAATTGGAATGTACGTTTTCATTGTAGCAGTGACTGTTGGTAGATTTTCGAAAGGAAGTTTGGCTTAACGGAGCCGCTTGTGTCGCGTGCAGGTGATAAATCGTACACGCCATCACTTTTTACTAACGAGACAAGATGTCTGTCGGTAAATATATTCATGAAGCGATTGTTAGCGTCGTGTTGACGTCGAGTTTCCCTCGGGCCGGCGGTAGCGGTGTGACGCGGCATTGCGCGAGCCCTTTTTTGTTGAAATCCGACGGTTTGGTCGGAGGGGCATCGGAATGTTTTCGTCCGATTTACGGAATGGAGATTTTTGAGCGCGGTTCAGTAGGCTCCGTGTCGTACAACTGCACCGATGACAATAAATATCGTGCGAGGCGAGCCGTGAAATCGAATAGGCTCCGTCTGTGAGCGCTTTACAATCAGCAGCCGCCTGTCGCACGCCTATCCCCCGCACCCGCGCCCGCACCCCGCTGTAACTTACTGACTTCGCCATGCATAAAAACTTATACAGCATCTATAACCAACTCTAAGATTTTAACCTTAAACAGTTTTTATCTTATTCCGTTTAATCTATTTTTGAATTTCAACATGCCAAATAATATCTATTTGTAATTCGAAGGTAGTAAATACAAGGAATTCATATAACGGTTTCTGATTAGAACGCAACCTGCAAATGAATTATTAAGGGAGATTAAATATTCGCTTAATGTGCAGTTAGAACGTATCTCAATAATACATTTTAAACATTCGTACGCAGAGTGCCAGAGTAATTTGCGGTTGTGACGCTTTCCCCTCCCCCGCAGCCCCGCGCGTGTCCCCTGACGCGTGTTCGATTAGAGCACAAGTAATTCCGGAAAGGAAATTGAAATCTTAGCAATGCCCTACGGACTTTAAATTTCTACCATCAGTTTTACAAAATGAAAAACAAACAAGCTACTTTCTATTCACGACACATTTCTCGAATGTTCAACGGTATTATTATTTTCTATGCACCTATAAATACTTTAGATGATGATAGACAAAAATAGTTTTGTTTGAATCAACATCATTTTTTTCTCAATTTGTATCATACATGCTTTTTTAATTAATCTGGAACTATAAAAACTGCACACACACTCTAAATGTAAAAAAATCCTATAAATAACATTACGCAAAGTCTATTTCATGATAAATTTTCCGTATTAAGTTTTCAACATATTCCGGTGTCTAATCCAAGCGACAACGTTCCACCAGAGTCTCGATGGTAATATTTTAGCGTTGCATTCGCAAATAGCAGCGGAATAATCGGGTGTGGAGTAATGAACACAAGCCCGGGGCCCAGGAGTTTAATTTTCCTTTTCCGCACGACCGTCCCGCTAGCCCCGGCTCATTAATGGTGCGACAATACCTCGCGCCTCGTCATCGTCACCCGCACGCCTCCCGCAAGCTCGCCGCTCGCACGTTGCACCCTCGCCGCTCGCAGGACGTCGCATCGCCGCGCTGACTGCGTCGAACACAACAATAGGCACCGTAGTTGAGCCTCAGCCTTGTTACGACTAACAAATACCTTTTCTCGAGACATTATTAATTTTTATTTTATTCTCGCTACGAGATTAATTTAATTGCATTTCTTTGCCATGACGATGAAAATAATATTGTTTTATTAAAATGTATAAAGTTACAGTTACTATAACAATGTAAACACAACAAGTAGACAATAGCATTTAATTCGACAATTTTCCGAGTTGAACTGCAACATTGGTCTCATGAATGAATCATAGCGATCGCGTCCCTAGACCTCGGCGGTCGTATTCGATTAGCACGAATAATTCCGAAAGGGAAATTGAAAAGCTAAAGCGATGCCCTGAGGACTTGCTCTTTCTGTTATTTGCGGCCAGCCTGCGCCGCTCCCTGAATACTCAAATAGAATCACTGTCTCTACACTACATTAACCTCTCATATTCATATGAACTTATTGAACCTTAAATTAATACATTTCATACAAAGAATCAAATCTTTTCTAACTTCAATTTTTATGATAGAAAATTAATCGAACAATTAATTTATTTAACGTTAGTACATTTTCATTATTATAAGTGCTTAGTATGCATAGAATGGTCAAAACACAAAATTAATTCCCTAAACATATTCTAAAACATTACAGATACAAAGAGAATTCTTCTAATTCTAGTTAGAGAAAAGCATTGGTTTGTATCGCACATTATTTGCTCTGTCTTCGGATCCAGTCGTGAACAGTAAATAGCCGTGGTTGGTCCCGTTCGGTAATCCTGTGTTAATTAGCAGTTGGTTTAGCGTGCACCACTGGGACACACGGTCACCACAAACTTGGACAACTATTTCTAATATTTTCAATTTGATTATCTTTTGATAAAATGTGAACAACAAAACTTCATATCAATTTATAATGTTTAAACTAAAAACTATTTCAAAAAGAAAACGTTAACACTAAATATTGTTTACGTAGGATATTTGCTTTATCTAGGTTTAAGCAAACTATATGAGGAATGAACTAAGTATGTGCTTACAAAATAGTTTTCTTTATATGGTTAAATAAAAATTAATGTAATTTCTTTCTTGCCTTTTTAATGACACACAATAGCTTCCCTTAGTGTAGATTTGGTGTAATAGAACTATAATAAGCGACTACATAAGCGAAGGAAATAATGATAACCGATATTTACACATTTGTTGTCCAGAACAACCGCCGACGCTGTGTGTCAATGTAAGCATCCCATTGTAATGTAAAGAAGTATCGTGTGCCGCATACGACCGGCTTTAATAAAATTGCTACCGTGTATGTTGGCGGAATTCATCATTATATGTTTTAATGGATAGTCTAAAACTAAACAATATAAAACATATATGTGTAATATAAATTGTTTTTGGCTATCTCTGTAACCAATATCATTAAGTACTTTAACACACAGATAGTTTAACATTATCTACTTTTACAATGTTCAAAAATAGCCAATTAGTGGACATAATTTTATAAACCAATATTTTATTGATTACTTGCAAAATTACTACACAAGATCTAGAAAACAACTCTAATATAAGACTATAGGCAAGAACAACATTAAAATTAACAAGAAATCTCAAGAGTGCTAGTTACGTAAATCCAGTGGCGCCGGCGTTAATCCAAACTTAATTGGTGGTCAGAAGACTATTGGACTTGAAATGACAAATTCAATGTGATTACTAACACAAAGACACTCTCAAAGGACTAAACGAAACTAACATTTATTTTGCAAGAAATAAAAAAAGATAAAAAGGAAACATTTCTCACAGAATGCCACGATATCGAAAAATCAAAGTTTGAATAACATTTCACGGCACAATATAATCCAAAGTAAAGTCATCTTCGACATGAAAGAAACACATCGAAATTCTTAAGGGGAAAATATTACTTTGCAATCGGGAAATTCTTCGTTGAAACAACTCGCGGGGAGGTAACGTTCATTTCGACAAAAGACGAGCAATATTCCGTGCACAAAGGAAAGCACCCGATATATTCAATGCAGTGACACAAGAAATGGCGGCACAAAGCGGTAACAAAGCTCATATTGGAAGTTACATCGCGGTGGAGCAAGCGGCGCGGCGGACCGCTCACCGCTTTTACAAGTACAAATATCACCGCTACATCTCAATTATTTACGAATTATAAGCTGACACATTGAAATATACGCGAATAGATCGTACCATTAAATATTATCAAAGGTGGTTTGATTTGTTGGAGAATTGAGCATGTAGGATCAAAAAGTTTCGCGCTATACATTTCAAGAAAAAATATTTCTTTGACGGTTTCTAATACATAACAATCATTTACTGTTAATTCTGTTCCATCAAATAATATTTAAAGGCGTAAAACAAGTATAAATTTGTATTAAATCCAGTTTATGATGAACATTTATCGTAATGAGAAGACGTCGTTTTTAGTTATTTTAAATCATTTTACGTTTTTTTCCCTGAATTAACATTAGATAATAGTTTATCCCCAATTTAATAAAATACGAAAATATTATAAAGGCAGTAAAATAATTATAAAATAAGATAATAATTTTCGAATATATATTACCCACTTTAAAACAACACACTACATCTAATGCTTTTTTTAAGTATCGTGTTTGTCATTTATAAACTTGAAATTCTTAAATAAGTTTCGTTAAAAATCTGTACGCTAATCTGTCCAGAAACGTAGAAGTTGAGAGTTTGAGAAATAATTTAAGAGGCAGACGCATGCGCGTATTTTACGCGCCACCCCTTGAGTATTACGACCGCCTCCCTCCGGAAAACACACCTGAAAATTGAACCTTCTGTGCTCTAACACAAAGTTTTTCAGACGACAATTTTATCATTTGAAGAAAGTTTCGAACTCAACATGATCTTCAGTTCTAAAGCCGTCATTATTCTCGCGTAGGAAGAATTAGATTTTAGTAACGTGCTCTGCACTTTCGCGATCGCGGTCTTAGCCAGCTCGTCTGCTCTCAAGTGTATTAAAAATTGTCCCTTAGTTGTTTGTACCCTAAGGTACATTTTTGTACAAAAGTGTAATCTGGTGTAGGACGATAGCAGTGCAAAGGGTAGACTGCTCAGTCGTGTGCGAGCGTCGGCGGCGAGCGATCTTCGCATTGCGTCCGCAGTCGGGTCGCGTCCGTAACTTATTACGCTGCAACACTAGTCGTCCACTCTACAACTTTTTTTTTGTGATTGTTTTAAGTACTGACTATTAAATAGATATATTTTTTTCACTTTATTTTAAATAATTTTTTAATGTTTTGAATTCAAAATAATGGATTTTTGCATTGTAAGTAAAAGTATTTTTAAATGTACCATATATTGCTGTATGATATTATACTTTTAAAGTATCTACAATTATTTAACTTATTCTACTGCGTTTTATAGTTTAAAAGTGATGAAAAAAAAAATGTTAGTTATAACATTTAATTTTAGATTGAATTAGTCAGAATAATTGTAAAAGGATTAAATGAGTGAGAATGTAAATCGTAGCGTGTCGGGGCGCTACGCTGCGCGGGACTGCGATCCTCGAATATTTGCCGTTTCGCCGACATTCCACAGTTAATTAAAGCCCATTTATACACTGTCTAGTAGTATAAAATTTATGAAATGAGAAAACATTTCTACACAAAATTCTTGATTAAATTATATCTAAAATAATTAAATGCAAGTACGAGTAGTTTTTAAAGTTTGTACAATTTTAGGAGTTTTGCTTCAATTCTTTTTATATGCAATGTAGCACGCGCGGTTTCTCCGTAAATTATTTTGTGTCTTAGAGTTTTTTGCTTAAGGTAGAGCGGCAAATAAATAACGGCCTACTCTCCACCTCCTTGTCGATTCCTATAAGCCCGCCTTATTCATCGCTCCGCCTACTTGTAGATAGTACATAATATACATATGTCACTTATATACTTTTCATAATTATATAAAGGTAAAATCTTATTCGACAATTATCGCAGGGTTCTATCGTAGTTGTGACTGCACAGTCAGTTTTTATGAGTAGCTGCTATAAAACTTTTAATATTTGTAGTTACAATACATAACATCTAATTACGGAACCCTCTACATCGTTATTTTCCTATTAATATTAACTTTGAAGGACGTAGCTATTCATATTTACAAAATCGTCAAGTCAAAATCACTTGATAATATCCTTCTTTGACACTAAGTAAAACATTGCTGTTGTATATTGCATATAACAAGCAACATCCAAAAACATAATTAACGTAGCGGGTGAACTTTCGCAGCTAAGAAGTCGAAACTCTGCACACAATGTTGAGAGAACATCGACCTCTAACAAGCCGGTCGTTCAAAGTTGTTGAGCGCAGGGAACTGCTAGAGAATAATTTCACAGAGACGGCCAGCAACTAAGCAAACAGTTTTAAAGTGTTTACCGCTGCGGACAGTCCGGTAGGAACAAATGTGGACAGACTTGTGACCGCACGCGAAGCTCATATGTAGCTTCTAGAACATAACTGACATCGTGCGATGGATCCTCACTCTTTGACCCGATCCCGACAAACACCGGCTGCAAGAAACCATATTGTCTACACGGACCATAAGGGCAGAAAGTAAGTATATCACAAAATGCATCAATTAATTTCTAAATCGTTTTGATTGTTATACTCTGAGTGGGGAATTTAAACGTTTAAACCTAACAAATGACAGCTATTATTTCTCTCAATTTAGTCTAACAAGCAACTTGGAAAGGTTCGCCGAAACGCGGAACTCAATGGCCGTGAATTTTGTAATCTTCATTAATTTCGGCCGAGGTTCATTTGTTCCCCTCTAATATTGTTTGTCTCTTGCTTAATATCTCAGCTGCATGAGTTGATTGAATTACATGCGAACTTCACTTCAAAGGTATGGCCCAACGGTTTATTTTACACAACTAATAACAGTCAATGTTAGGTACATTTACATTAATTCGGTAGAATTTTTTAAATTGTAGTTGGCATGTATAGATACCTAACAAAAAAATTAAAAACCAATAAATGACTCATTAGAATTTTTAAACAGCACTACAAAATAGAAATAAAAAAAATCAAAATTACATTTAATAAAATTGCATTATTAAAGACATTATAATATCCAACATAACATCAAACTTATAAAAAAGGTCACAAAGTCCAGTACTATGTGTTATTACATTTATCACATTTGAAGTATTAATACCTACTTAAATATATACGTTTTAAATTTAAGAGAAATAAGACGTTACTTATAATATTATAACGCACCGGCTCTTATGCAAAAGCAAAAAATTATAGGAAATAGATTCTACTTACCACTTTAGACGGTAAACTTTTTTTAAAGTTTTCTCTAAGTTATTCTATCTTTGGGAATAGAATTTTAAATCATGTTGGGGC